>MQTX01000050.1:1561616-1656773 GCA_009735665.1 Angiostrongylus cantonensis
ACGTAATGTTTGTCTTCAGAAAATAACTGCCAGGATTGGTTTGAGGCGATAGAATACCTATTTCCTTCGATGGAATAAGAGCGTATGTAGTGTAATGGTTAGCATGGATGCCTTCCAAGCATTCGACAGGGGTTCGATTCCCGCCAAACGCATGACTTTTGAGCTATGTAACTGGAGAAGACGTTATGTCACTCTCCCGAGAACAGCTGCCGGGACAGGGTTGAGGCTACAGAATACTTATTTTCGGAGATTGAATAATTCTTCTTGAGAAGAGTTGTGTTATGTATCGGTACGCATTGTTCAGGGTATCGCAGTTTTCTCATCGACTAATGGAGTGTTTGTAGTGTAATGGTTAGCATGGATGCCTTCCAAGCATTCGACAGAGGTTCCATTCCCCACAAACGCATGACTTTTGCGCTATATCACTGCAGAAGACGTAATGTCTTCAGAAAATAGCTGCCTGGATTGGTTTGAGGCGATAGAATACCTATTTCCGTCGATAGAATAAGAACGTATGTGGTGTAATGGTTAGCATGGATGCCTTCCAAGCATTCGACGGAGGTTAGATTCCCCCCAAACGCATGACTTTTGCGCTATACCACTGCAGAAGACGTAATGTTTGTCTTCAGAAAATAACTGCCAGGATTGCTTTGAGGCGATAGAATACCTATTTCCTTCGATGGAATAAGAGCGTATGTGGTGTAATGGTTAGCATGGATGCCTTCCAAGCATTCGACAGAGGTTCCATTCCCCGCAAACGCATGACTTTTGCGCTATACCACTGCAGAAGACGTAATGTTTTGTCTTCAGAAAATAACTGCCAGGATTGGTTTGAGGCGATAGAATACCTATTTCCGTCGATAGAATAAGAACGTATGTGGTGTAATGGTTAGCATGGATGCCTTCCAAGCATTCGACGGAGGTTAGATTCCCCCCAAACGCATGACTTTTGCGCTATACCACTGCAGAAGACGTAATGTTTGTCTTCAGAAAATAACTGCCAGAAATGGTTTGAGGCGATAGAATACCTATTTTCCTCGATGGAATAATTCTTCTTGAGAATGCTTGTGTTATGCGTTGGTAGGCATTCTTGAGCGCATAGCAGTTTCCTCTTCTACTAACAGAGCGTTTGTGGTGTAATGGTTAGCATGTATGCCTTCCAAACATTCGAAAAGGGGTTCGATTCCCCCTAAACGCACGACTTTTGCGCTCTACAACTGGTGAAGACGGTATGTTTGTCTTTCGAAAACTGCTGCCGTGTTTCTGCTGAACCGATAGAATGGCTATTTTCCGCCGACGGAGTAATTTTTCTTGAATATGCTTGTGTTGTGTCGGTGTATACGTTATGGGAATTTTTTTTTCGGTTTTGATGCAGAATGTACGCAGGAGGGTCATAAGAATATATAGCACAAGAGCTGTAGCATCTATGTGGCTCGCCATCTTTTATCTATGATCACTTTTATAATGCTGACCATCTCGTTAATCAATGAAATGAAATCAGAAAAATATGATTACAGCTGTGAAGGTAGGTGAGCAACAAATGATCGTACCAAGCTTTGCGATGAGCTTGAATTCATTGGTTGGACGTTACTACCTTTGCGTAGATGGGAATTGATTAGCGTTAATACCTGATTTTCTCTACTTCCAGGAAAAAGGTACGCATGTAGTTTCAGTCACACTCTTTCAATGTGTATGGCTGGCTACGCTCTTTTATTTAATGACTTTTGATAGATCACTAACCTCTACGCATGAACGATAAAGTAGGAACAAAGGAAAAAGTTCTCGGCGTTGATCGATCCCTGAAAAATTCGCGAATCATTAAGCATTGTTGTTGGTGATTGAATGCTTGTCTAACATTTATTGACTCGAGGCGACCTACCATGTTTGGAGCCAGTACTGCTATCCTCTCAGGCAAGTTTGGTACCCATTTGCCGTCCCCGCCGGATGGAGGACTTGGTAGGCCTGGGTTATGGGCATCGATCATGTGTGTATTGCAGGGCGTCTCCGACCACTGCACTACACGCGTTCCAGGTGAATGAGGGATATAACTATGAAGTTCTCGGAGATGATCTACCTAATAGGAATGCACTATGTATTCGTCTCTGTTGATCGTGAAGGCAAGTGCTGTGTATTGACCTGCCCCAACTTACCAACAAGTCAAGTCGTTACTTCTATCTATGTAGACAAGCGATTTACCAACTTCTAGACCTTAGAATGATTGGGCGTGCGCTGAGCTCTGATTGTGAATTAGCTTCTGAATTATAAGTGTAGGGCAAGATGTTATCTCAGGAATGAGTACACGATCGAAGACGGACTGAACCTGACACATGCTTTCTTGTTGTGTAACAATGTTGACCCGTTTCTAGCTGGCGCTCCATCATTCATTCGTATCGGGTGTGGTTCAGTCAACGTCTGATATCTCATGGTGTAAAACAAATATCTAAGGTGAGTATTTTTTTATGTTCAAGATCCTTTTAGATACAATTGATTTAACCATAATGATGATGAGGTATTTACAAAATTCCGGACCGCAGGTGTATGCGGTGGTTAACGAACGCGCTATTACCGTTAGAAGTTAGCTCTTTCACTACCAGACCATGCAGGTCCTTCGTTTCGCCTGTCTATCGGCTATTTAACTATTTCTAGCTATTTAGCTATTCAGTTGTTTTCTATCTGATTCAGAACATTTAGAATCAAGGACCATCTTCACTCTGGCACGCTTCAGCACTGGGACATTGACGAAATCCCGTGTTAGGAAGGTATTATTGCAACATTATCTAGTACCGTTATATTCTTCACCAATGTATCGAGTCCTTTCGATGTTAATTCTTGCTATTGGTTCAATTCAGATTCGTCTGAATTTGTCGTCGTTCTGCTAAACCACTCGTGGAACGATGGAATCGACTTCAGGAAGCTACTATTGCAGAATTTTCAAACATATTGTGATTACGAAGTTTAACCTTAAAGTAATAAACAGTCTTGGGATTGAGTGCAACGATGTAAAGAATGTTCCAGCATTGGTGACATACTAGGTAAGCAACGAGAGCACGACTGAAAACTCTCTTTTATACCTTACAAAAGGCATATTTTGCAATTACAGCCGGAAGAATTCACCTAAGTGCGGACCACGGTTTTCGTGAACTTTGTACGTTATCAGATGACATGGGCCATTCAAGCCGAACTCGTTAGCTGATTTGAGTGATCCGGTATTCCAATGCAGGTATGTCTCGACTTCTAATACGATTTGAAAAGAGCAAAGGAAACATAAAGTATCGGAAGAGTTAAAACTTGTTGAAAATAATGAGACAGTCCGTTGCCGTGTACTGCCTTTATATATAAGGACCCATTAGTTTTTTCTCTTGCTTTGTTATCCAGCTAATGCTTTTAGTCAGGATGTCGAACTCTTATGGACGCACTAGAAAAGAATTTGTAAAAAATCGTATAAGAAGCCGCGCAGTAAGATGTAATACTCCAATTACTATCAATTACTGTAAAACTAGGGGCCATCGAAGTTACTTTGTTTGATGTTAGAAGATCCTCGTAACTTTTGTGGCCAGTTTTTAAGCTGGTCTTAACAAGACATCGCAACGTAGTTCATTTTTATTCACTGCTTGTGCTTTTCTTCATGGCAGTACAATTATGTTGATTTATTTGTAAAACTCAGGACCAGAAGTGTCCGCGGCGGGGATAGAAGCTCGGTGTTACTCTCTCCTCTCAGTATCATTGTAGTTGTATTCCACAACAAGGAATCGTTGTGCTTTTATGGTCAAATTATCCAAAAACTTCAAGTCTTTATTGGGTTCTTACCATTGATCTTATTGCGATAAGTCTTAACTGGCTTTAGAAATACTGAGAAGCTGGTCACTTGGACCATGGGAGTGGACGAACTGACTGCTTTCTATCAGATGAGGAAGCGATCTATTGTAATCTTGTGGCATGTAGTATCTATAGTTATAGGGTTTAAACCGGTCACTTGTGATCATCTTGTTCTGTTTTTTGTATCTAAAATAAACCCAGTTGTGTTCGATGTCACAGTTTTGGACAGTGGCCGTTGCCCTATGATTTCTTAGCTTTCATTTGATTCCTCTTTCTTTTCTGAAAGTTGATTCGAATTTTTATGAGTTTCCATTATAGTATTTATATAATACAATAGAACTACAGATTACTATAGTATAGTGCAATATAATGTCTCCAAAAGATTTACCGCCCTATCGTGACTGGGAGGAGTTCATCGCTACCGGGTTGCGATATAGAGCGGTGGGATTCATCTCCCCAGCAGGGTCTTCCAAGTTGAGAAGGAGGCGGGCGTTTTAAAGAAATCGCATGATAATAAATCTCCAACTGATTGACAAGGGCGGCGACTGCATGTGATGGTGCCGACCTGGATCAGACTTTGGCTAGGCTGATTTGAGTGTTGAATGCAGCGAAGTTCTGCTCCAACGGATCCCATTTTCTTTTATCTGGTGAGGTTTCCGATTCTTCGTGGCAGTACCACATTGATTTGCTGGGGTTTCTTTGTGTCATCTTTATATTCAGTTCTTACTATGAGTACAGTTAGTGCTGAAAGACGAAATGATTCCGGTGGGCCAGCAGGTATGAGAAAATATGTCTCGGTCGTAGAAGAGGGCTAAAACGAATAATATTTGATTTTATAATAGTTCGCAGAATCGACTTTCTATTAACCTCGGCACTGAATTATGAATTCGTCGTTTTCTCTCCCAGCAATCGTGAGGTTGTTAAACAGCATGCGTTTACTTCCATACAATAACACACATACAACACAATCGTAGCTAACGTTTCAGCAGAATCGCCTTCTTCAGAGCCTGGAAGATACATTAATATGTAGCTTACTAGGTCTAACTTACTAGGTTCTGTTTGTGCTGTTGAAGTGTTTGACCTAGTAAGCTGCGTATTAGTGTACTTTCCAGGCTCTGAAGAAGACGATTCTGCCGAAACGTTAGCTACGATTGTGTTGTATGTGTGTTATTGTATGGAAGCAAACGTATGCTGTTTAACAACCACGCGATTATTGAGAGAGAAAACGACGAATTCATATTTAATTTTAGTAATCCTGTTTTGTAGAGATGCCTGGCCTGAATAAAGTTCTCGAGGGTATAATCCGTTTTCGGAAAACGATCAGGAAGGATATGGTACGTTTTTTTTTGTTCATGACTCTTTTCAGAGTGTCTCAGAAATTTAGTTGTAGTTGCATGTTGTTTTGAAATAAATAGCTTTCTGTTCGCTAAGCGACCATCTTAGGGATCTTATGTACTTAAAAAATTTACCTTTTTGACATATTCTAGTCGTTAGTCTCGATTTTAGTCGGATTCCTGTGTTTAAGTATTCGGTTGTATGCATGAAAAAGTGGTTGGAGGCTCCACTGCGAAACACACACACACACACGGAAACGATACCCGGTCCCATGGCCCACCAAGCCTTCCATCCCTCCGGGGTCGGCAAATTGGTACCAGGCTTGTCTGGGAGGATAGGAACACTGGCACGATTCATCGGTAGGCCACCGCGAGTCTTTGTCAAGGCCGAATATGCATTCAGTCCCCTCCAACGATACTTACTGAAGTCGAATGCATGGCGCATCCCTTAGGAGCTGATCAACGCTGAAAGCTTTATCCTTTATCCGTTGTGCATGCAACTGAAAACAGCAGAACTATCGAAAAAACACTTCGATCTTATCTGATGTCCAGATTTCGTCTTGGTAGCGGAGTAATCCATCACTTCCTGTTTTACCTATGGAATACCTATAGAATACAAGACTCCGATGTTTGCAAGGACACTCTGGGATTCGCAAATCTCTCATTGATGTGCGAATGTCAGCCACAATCACAGATTATAAGAGATCCATGTACTGTTTGTTAAGTCTCTTTTCCCTGTGAATGTGCGCATCTCCTACCGTGGTCGACTGTAGTTCGTGCTACATTTACGATTAAATCATCAGGAAATCCGACTACTCTACTGCCATTGCTTAGCTTTTTTAGCAATATACACATTGCTTTATGTATGTCAGGTGAAACAATTCGAACAAATTCGTGACAATCCGAATCCTACAGCGGTCTTTTTCACATGCATGGATTCTCGAATGCTTCCAGCTAGGTGATGTTGGTTTTGTTGCATGTTTAATGTGTCATAATGATGTCGGTGATGACTTTCTTTTCCAATTGGTTATTGTTTAGGTGAAGACACGTTCCGTATTTAAACTATTGAGCCTACGCGAGGTCGATAAAGATGTTTATCCGGCTAACATTTGGACGTCTTCGTCTTCATCAGAACCAGCGATCTTTGTCGATGGTCTACAGTTGAAGATTTATTAGAAGCAGTGGCCCGAGTCGATGATCCATAGTTGTTCCCCTCCTCGATGTCACGTCTGTCGTCTTCGAATATAGTGGAGCATCAGAGAAGAAGATCCCACGGTACAAAGACGAAGACTCCACATCGAGAAGCGGAACAAATGTGGAGCATCGACGCGGACCATCGGCTCTGGTGGAGAGGTAGACGTCCAAACGTCACCCGAATAAACACCTTTGTCACGCTCGTGTAAGATCAACAATTTAAACAATTTGATTATTTTACCACCGAGGTTAAAAGACAGTGGATTTCATCTGACTTATTCTTGTGTTGGAAAACGAAATGACTTCTCAAATGTTTTCAGATTCACTTCGAGCCAAGTCGGAGATATGTTTGTCGTACGCAACTCTGGAAATATGGTCCCGCATACCAACAACTATGGTGAGATGTTGAGTACCTCAACCTCAGATCTGAAATTTTTACGGCATATCTCATTTTCAAGCTATAGAGTTGCATATGTAGGTTCGTCCGGCTATGAAGTATCTGTAACAACCGAGCCAGCAGCTCTTGAGTTGGCCGTCAAACGAGGTCACATTAATCATGTCATCGTATGTGGCCATTCCGATTGCAAGGTAGATAACAAAAAAATTCTGAATCTACTTTGTACTGAGCCAGCGGAGCCACCATTATTCTACTCAGTTCTCACTTTCTTTGCTATTCAGTTACACAAGCAATCACTGTTAAATTGATTAAGGCAATTAATACGCTGTACAACATCCATAAATCTCCAAAGTCGTTCGATCCTCAGTCCCCGATGGACCATTGGTTGCGTCGTCACGGTTTCACTTCGTTGAAGAAACTGGAACGACGTCTGGTGGATAAATCTGACCAGCCACTGCAGTTTATCTCGGATAATCCGGTATTTAAGTGAATTTTGACATTATTTGGCATTAATACGTTGTAGTCTGTTGTTCCGTTCCAATGATTTGCCTCCGCATCGTGGCTGGGAGCTGTTCTTGAGTGTCTGACTGCGATGTACCTCGGGGGATTCATTCCCCGGCAGTCTCCTAAATTGAGAAGGAGTCCGCGTTTGTATCAGGAAGCCCAGGTAAGAGTAAACCAATACCAGGATCAACCACCGTTCTGGTATTAAAGTCACATGGTGACAAATCTCCCTCTGATCCAACTGTCACCTGTATCACCTGTAGTCCCGTTGATCGTCGAGTGACTCGAGCGGGCGCCAGTAAATCCTCCATTTTTCCTTGTCGCGTGCAAGAGTAGCCCAGTGTGTTCTCCTCGCTTTAGGGACTCGTCGTGCATCATATCTTTCTTCTAGGCTTTTCGTGAAGAAGTCTGACCATCGGGTCGGTGGTCTTCCTGCAGTACGTTTGACATCCCGAGGAATCCAGTCACTAACAGCCCTTGTCCATAGGTTATCATTCATACGCATTACGTGTCCGGCCCACCTTATCTTCGACTGTTTAGCGTATAGAACGGTATCTTTGATTTTTGATCGTTGACGCAGATTGGAGCTTCGGATCCCATCCCTTACTTGTGTGAACAGGATACTCCTACCATCTTCCTTTCGACTGTGCGTTGGATAACGCTGAGTGATCTTTCATCCTGCTTACGTAGCGACCAGGTTTCTGATGCATACGTTAGGGCAGGAAAAACCGTTGAGTCGAAAAGGTGGGCACGGAGTCGGGTGTTCTTTGTTCTCTTCACTACATCCTCGATGCTCTTGAGAGCTCCCCAAGCCGCTCGTTTCCTTCTGCTCAGCTCTGGGGCTAAGTCGTTCATCAAATTGATTTCCCGACCTAGATCTGATCCACAAGGGCGGTAAATACCTGTGGTGGTGACAATTTGGGGCAGACTTTGGCCAGGCTGACCTCAGGACCCTAAGGGAACACAATGGCTCAACCACCGAAACTCCGATAAATGGAGAATATGCTAAGACACGCACAACTACCAGTAAGGATGGGCCGTCCAAGTATCCAAGTAAATATCGAAATCTGTTATTCCTAAAAGTTTCATGGTCTTCTTTTATTCTACCGCTGCTTATGGCAACATAGGAATAGAACCACTGCTGTAAAAATACTGTCTGGCCATCGTTATTGCTATGAGACTTATTGGGTGATTGCTGACGGTGCTAATCGATAGAACTAGCTGAGAGACAGGCGAAACGAAGGACCCGCATGGTGTGGTGGTGGACGCGTTACTCCTCGGAGAGGACAATTGTGCTTTCATTCCCCACCGCAGACACCTGCAGTCCGAAATTTTCCAAATATCTCAGCAATATTGCGGTTATGTTTCGCTTAATACTCCACCATAAAAATTATAGAAGGCAAAAAATAAAAAATAAAGACTGTGTGCCCTGTTGCAGCTTTGAAGCGATAATTGATTGTGAGGACAAGTGGGGTGTTGAGGATAAGCTCTCGCAAATCAACACATTACAACAACTTGAAAACATCGCAAGTCATGGATTCATTGCGGTATGTTGAATCTTGAGCCATAGAGCCTAACGTTTTAGATGTCATAGTGTTTTTTTTTTGGGAAATTCGAGTAGTTCTGGATTTGGTCTAGATGTTGACAGTTGCACAAGAAGAAGCACCTGTTGCAACTATCGCCGTGTGTGTCGTTTAGTTTTACATGTTGGATTCACCGTTCTGGACTTCGTATTAGTCTGAATTGTAGTAGAAGACTGTGTGGTTCGATTTTCTTCTTAATATCTGAGTATTTAGTTAAAATTTCTTCATTGTTATTTGTACACGAACGGTATATGGGACGGCTGAATCGGTAGAAATATATTTAGGAGCATCTGGAGAAAAGGACGGTCGATATACATGCGATGTGGTTCGACGTCTACACTGGAGAGATGTATCTGTTCAGTAAGCCACGTCGTATGTTTGTGATGATTGACGAGTTCTCCGTCGATTTGCTCAAGAAAGAAATTGAGGAGCACAAGGCTTAAACAGTGTGTCATATTGCTCATGTGTTGTACTTCCCAACTGTTTCTCAGCTGCATGTTATGTCGCTTGGGAACTTGGTTTCATTCCTTATTTTTAAACTTCTTTTTTTACTTTGCATCACGTTGAAATGCAGATCGAACCCCTTGAAAGCGTGGACGACTTTTAAATCTTTCCACACATATCCTGTGGCCTTGTAATCCAAGCGCTAATCGTTTTATTCCAAAGAACATAATAAATTAAGGAGTTAGTATGGGATCATCTTGGCTGATCGTTTGCTATTGTTAACCTTACATCCTTTCTTCTTCATTATTCCACTTTATTATACCTAACACGTTTGTTTCTTCTACTTTCCATTGTTTGAAACTTCGTAGATTTTACCTTCATCCTTTCCATTCATGCTCAATGTTTCCCTCTAACGTTACATCGCCTTCTTTTCTTTGTTTTGATCATGTCTGCATGTCTGCAATCTTATTTGTTATGCTCATTCAACTAGTCTGTAGTAAATTTTTCTTACAGTAGTTCATTAAATTCGGGGGATCCTCAGCTGGTTAATTAGGAGGCTTCGTGACGCTTCCTTTTGTGTTGGACGATGATAAGTGCACGGATTCTTGAGATGGACTCCCTATTGCCTTTGAGTGAAAATTCAAGCTGACTTTCTATAACAGATTAGGAGTGTATAAGTGCGTTTATATTTGGGTCAAGGAAAGAACATAATGAGTAACTTTGCTCAAAAACTGAGCGCGGTATCCGAAATGCTTAAGGAGTAAGGACATCACGAGCAAATCTGGAAGGACCAAGAACTTTCGGATCTGCATCCACGTCCCTAACTTTGCTTAATTCCTCCGTTTCAATGCCTCGGGAATCTACGCTCGCGTAGTCACGACAAAAGGTCGGTCAGCGCAATGGTGCACGGTATCTCGGGTGAACGCTAAGAGTATTCTATAGATGAGAAGATCTAAAGTGCCAATCTACTCGGAGTATTAAACGTCAGAGACCATAGCGGATATTCCAAGGTATCGGAAAAATCACGTGGCTCGGCTTGGAAGCGTGAGGCATTTTAACAAGAACCGGTTTAGTACTACGTCCAGCGCTCAGCAGTAGAACCATCTACCAGTTGATTTTCAACTAATATTTTAAAATAAAGTCATTCGAACGACTCTTCTCGAGTTCCATGTACGATTTCCCTGCCAATGATGAGGAGAACATACCTAGTGGTTTTATAGGATATCGAAAAGGTTGTGAGTTGTACTGTCCACATTTCGCGTTCCCTGTACTCTAATTGATCTCTCATTTTTTTTTTACGATTGCACTTTTGGCTTCCGAGTTTTTTTGTTACGTCGTGAAATTGTTATTTTAGTACAAATTCTTAGTTAAAAATAGCATCTGCAGTCCGATGACCAGTGTTGTCTGTTGGTGAGGGCTCGTGACGTCTTTTTCGTGCAGAACTATTATCATCCGTTCGCATAGCAGTTTTATTTTGCTGTTATAGGGATCTTTCTCGTTGCACGGGCTTCTTCCTTTTCATCGTTGATTGTCTCGTCGGTAAAAAAAAGCGGATCGCGAGTGTCTGCGGAGGCGATCGAACACGTATTACCCTTATCGGGACTTAACGAGCAAAAACTTTGGCAGTTGACCAAACAGACAAGAGAAGATTTTTCCAATGAGAAAGTGAGTCAGCAGCTCACGAAACTTGGTGAATAGTGGCGGGTTATTAACGTAAGCCTTCTCAAATAAGCCATGAAGACTCTCGTCCATCGCCTGTCGCGTTCTAAATGCTTAGATGCCATCGTTTATCGATCATATTTATGTGAATTTCTCTGAATATGATAAGGTTCAAGAATGCTAAAGAATTATATGTAAACGCTTAGGTGATAGTCATCAATGTCGTATGGGTACAAAGTACTTTGGTTGAATTTCTTACAACTATCATCTATGGAAAAGTGAGGTATAATCACAGGCCTTCAAGCTTTTTGCAAATCACAAGTCGTTCAATTGACCTAGCAACTGCCAGATGCTACAGGTGATGTTGAAGAAATCCTTCTACAAAGTAGGTCCGCAGGCATTGTAGCACAGACTTTCAAAGGCGTTGACTTATACCAATAAGGACAGGAAATCCAGAGAGTCTAAACAACACTGGAAAACTTTTTAATCGCATTTTCCTCATACGAATTCGTATAAAGTCTCTTTGGTGTTTTTCAAAGATTAGACGTCAATTTTTAGATCTCGAAATGCCGTCTACTAATCACATTTGTATCACTGCCAACGAGATATGGTGGCTGGAAAATGTGAAGCTCTCCATAGAGATCAGTTATTGTTTGTGATACGGAATGGATAATCTGTATCATGAGCGGACGAGACGGGGTCAGGGACGAGCATGCATAGCAAGCAAAGCATCGCGCTTCGTTTTCCAATGATGAACACAGGGTCATCGCCAATTGTACGAAATGATAATGTGTGTTCTCTTATTCAGGGATCATCAGTAAAACACTCCAATTTTGCGAGGATCGATTTTTTTCAACAAAATTTCGATTACTGAAGGTTCTTTTCTCATCAATGGAATCGTCTCTTTTAAAAAGAGATGAATTTATTCTGAATTTATACGTTAGAATAAGTTGAAGAAAGTTGAACAATAAACCATGAATAGTTGAGTCTGTTATTTAATAGTGGATGGAAAACTTCGGAGGGAGAGATAGGGTAATACTACATATCACAGTCATACCTTGTCACTTTTGCTTTCGCGATTTTGGCACTTGACAATTGACACTTGAACGGCCGGTCCTCAATGGTTGTGCGGGCCCCACCATGATCTCCATTTCTTGGAGATTTGCTGGTTAAGCCATTGTGGCTCCCTGGAATCCCAAGGTCAGCCTGGCCAAAGTCTGCCCCAAGTCTTCACCACCACAGGCAGCTGCAGTCCTTGTGGATCAGGGGAAGATTTGCCACCATGCGACTTTGATACCAGGACGGTGGTGAACCCTGATATTGGCTTTCTCGATTACAGTTAACAAAAAAACATAAATTTGACTTGATCGAATGAGTTCTTATGATATTCTTCTTCAAGGATGGATTCCATTATGGTTCCAATATACTCCTTGATGGGGCAAGGACGAGTGAAGGCTGTCGGTGTGCGCTCGACTCATTCAATAATTCAGTAGCTCTTTTCAATGTCCATGTGGAGATTTAGAGACAATTTTTTTCTTTGGAAATTCAATGATTAACTAATAGTCCATGATCAATGAAAAATTCGCATTTCCAGCATAGCAAACGGCTGCCATCGCTTACGTTAGAAATCTTGCTATTTCTTAGTGACTTACCGTAGAACTAGAATATCTCAGCAATTTCGGATTTATCTTTCGCCTTCAGTTACGTATATCACTCAGCGGGCTTCATTAACCAGTATAGAAAACATCTACTAATTTTTTATTTTATACGACCCGTCATCACAACTTCAGAGCGGATCTCAGCATTTTTTGCATTCGATTCGTTTTTCTGGCCTTTATCGTCCACACAGCTCTTGCAACATTTCACATGTTGTTTAAGGTACTGTTTGAGGATTTCGTCTTCTTTATCACTGTCGCGATTTTAGATTGAGTCGGTTCTCCATGGAATATTCCAGGTAGCCGAGCTAAGACATCCTTACTTGGATTGAGGTAGAGTGTTGGGAGTCAAGTTAACACCATCCTTGCCAATGTTCCTCATAACTAACCACTGCCGCAGCCACTAGAGTTCATAAGTTTTACAACAAGATGGAAGACTATCTGCTCTATCGCAATAAAAATTTAAGCTGGAAATAACATTACAATGTTTTAACTGTTATTCACTGCCTATTCTTTTCTTTAAAATATGCTACGATGTGAAATGACACCACAAGGGTATTGAGATATTACCAGAACTCGAGACCACAAGTGTGGTTGGAACCCGCGATTGACCATATCAGTTGCCAGCGTGTTGATTTGGTGAATAGCATACCTTATTGTTGTATTTCGCATAATGATCTGCTTTGAAAAAAAGGATAGGAACCAATTAACAATAAAACATTGTGGATTCGAGTGCAGGTTCAGCTTGAAAGGGTTCAATACCGATTTGTGCTCTCCAGATCATTCCCGTTGATGGTTTATTGCTGATACCACCGTAAGCGTAAAACACTGACCAAGAGAAAGGCAAGGCAAGGGCATTAATTGGTGCGGTGGATAAGACGTGAGCTCGACTAAGGGTCGTTCGAAGTTCGAAGCCGAACTTGAAGTCTCGAGTTTTGCACAGGCGTCAGCATATTTTTGATTGAATTTCACATAGTACTACACTACGAAAATAGAACATTGTTGTAACATCTAATAATTTCGCTTCTTACGTCATCAAAGAGCTATAAACGATACGTATTCTTCCTTTGATGAGCTTACACAAGGTTGATAATAACATTTATTATCGGCTAACGTTTCGACGTCTTCGTCTTCATCAGAGCCGATGATCCGGGTCGATGGTCTCGGAAGACGAAGACGTCGAAACGTTAGCCGATAATAAATATTGTTATCAACATCGTGTAAGCTCATCAAAGAAAGAATACATATTGATTAAGCACACCGAGGTTCAAGGAAAGTCGGTTTCGAACTATAAACGATGTTTTGCTAACTGATGACTGCAGTTTTTGTCGCCCAATATTTTGCTCAGGCGCATAATGAATCTATCCCATCTTCATAATGCTCTGAACCTAAAGTTGATCCGTGGTTTAGCAAGATTCTTATTGTCTCTATATTGTTAAAAAATTTAATCAGAAAACTCCTTTATACCTCTAACCTGGCCGAAAACAGAAATTCCTTCGGACTGAAATCTTATTTCGAATAACTCGACAGTTTTAACACCGTAAAAAGCTGGTCGTACCCGCTCTCTCTACCAAGGAAAATCGAAGTCCTTGACTTTGTACTTAGTAATTTTTCGTATTATTGTTGAGCAAACGCGAGGTGTTATTATTATTCTTTATTCACAAAGCTGACGTTTCGGCGGACCTCGCCCTCCTCAGAGCCGCTTTCTATGAGGCTTTCACTGGGTATGTCGCGTGGAGACCAACCGCACAGAATTCACATGGAAGCGTAATGTCCTGTACTTAGTGCCTATTCTTGCTTCATTGTATGGTATAGTGTGAAATGAAACCACGAGGATACTGAGGTATGTGCGAAACTGGCAGCAGGTTCGTTTTGAACACGAGATAAGCCTTTCTGGTGATCCGCTTGCTAACCACCACACCAACTAAGACTGTTGCTTTGCCTTTTTCTCGGCCAGTTTGTTACTCTAGAGGTGCTATCATCAATCATCAATGAACGGAAATGAGGAGCGGAGCACATTGGACCCAGTTAATATAAAATTGTAATCGAAATAACGATATTCAACCTTAAAAACATGTCCCCCTTTACCATATGAGCACACTTGTAGTTTCTATTTCATATAGTGCTAAGCCGTGAAAAAAGGTGATGGTAGTAAATAAAACTCAAGTCATTTTACAGCAATGTTTTCTAAGTTAAGGATGAGTTCCGGTTATGATGAATAACATAACTTCCAAGAATGCCACGACTTTTGTCTCCTTCCGAGCAAATGCTTGCAGCGTTCGACATTGATCCATACCGCAAGTGTGTCAATCATTCAAAACATTCCTTTATCTTCAATTTTTGTTCGCTGCCTACTAATTTGCAATGGCATTAAGTGAAATACAACCATAATGTAGCTGAGATATTTGCAAAACTCCGGACCGCTGGTGTCTGTGGTGGGGACCGAATATGCAATTACCGTTTCCATGGGCTAGCACTTTCACCACCACACCATGCGGGTCCTTCGTTTCACCTCTCTCTCAGCCGTGCTATTGACCTATAGGAGCTATCAGCTACCACCCGTCAAAAGGATTGAACTGTGGAACACAAATTGGCATGAACCCAGTTAAGCTGAAGCTATAGTATAAATCATAATATCGTCAGTTTTTATTTACTGCCTATTAATTTTCAATGGTAGGGTATTATGTGAAATATAACCATAATGTAACTGAGATATTTGCAAAACTCTGGATCGGTCGGGTCTGCGGACTGTTTGGGGATCGAACATGGCGTATTTTTATAGGAGGGACGTTGACCTGTTGACGGGTGATTGCTGATAGCGCCTACACATCAATAACACGCCTGAGAGAATGGCGAAATGAAGGATCCGCATGGTGTGATGGTGAACATGTTAGCCCCGGAAAGGGTTATATCATATCCGATCCCCACCACAGACACCAGCGGTACGGAGTTTTGCACGAATCTCAGCTACATTTTGGCTATATTTCCTTTATCTCCCAAACTAATCTTGCGTTAAATTTTCGAATCGATGTGAAAGTTGATGTTGTTCGTCGATAGATGACGTTTCGGCGATTTCGCTTTTCTCAGAGCCTGGACGTATTTTATATAATAAAACTTTAATTATACCAACGTGCCGAATGACCTTGCAATGCAAGCCACTCTCGAGCTGCTCGTAAAGCACGAAAAGAAAATAAAAATCTACGGCTTGTCGATTGTGCAACTAATGATTCTCTTAAAACAGCGTCTTAGTTGTTCAATCTTTATGTGGTCTGGAAAATATTTTGCACAAATTAGAGGGTTGGCAGTGGGACAGCGTTTAGCACCAAGCCTTGCCATCGCTTTTATGCCTAAGGTGGAAGTTCCAGTTCTCGATCGCCGTCCTTTACCCTACTGTCGATACATAGACAGCTGCTTCATCGTCTGTTCCACACAAGAACGGATAGATGAGTGCCTTGAATTCTTAAACCGACAATCACAGTATATAAAATTTACACGAGAAAAACGAATCGGAAACTGTCTTCCATTCTTAAACATCCAAATAAAGCTCTCAGAAAATGGCTATATAATAAAGTGGTATCGCAAGCCAAGAAGCAAAAATATACTAGTTAAATGCCTCCCCTCTTATCCTTCACACATGAAAAAAGTGTTATCAAAAACATGTACCATACGGCTAAAAATGTGTGCACAGGAGAAAGCGTTTAGCACCAAGCCTTGCCATCGCTTTTATGCCTAAGGTGGAAGTTCCAGTTCTCGATCGCCGTCCTTTACCCTACTGTCGATACATAGACAGCTGCTTCATCGTCTGTTCCACACAAGAACGGATAGATGAGTGCCTTGAATTCTTAAACCGACAATCACAGTATATAAAATTTACACGAGAAAAACGAATCGGAAACTGTCTTCCATTCTTAAACATCCAAATAAAGCTCTCAGAAAATGGCTATATAATAAAGTGGTATCGCAAGCCAAGAAGCAAAAATATACTAGTTAAATGCCTCCCCTCTTATCCTTCACACATGAAAAAAGTGTTATCAAAAACATGTACCATACGGCTAAAAATGTGTGCACAGGAGAAGAGGAAAGGAAGGGGTCGCTAAACCGGGCACGAAAAATAGCCATTTCCAATGGTTACGAAGTAGAACCCACTCGGGTTAGACAAAAACGTAGGGTGGTTTGCCAAAATGTTTCGAACGTAAGTAAGATTCCCTTTATGCTACCCGTCATATCAAATGAAGTAAGTTACGCCATTAAGAGATGCTTAAGAAAAAGCCTTCAAAATTATGTAGCGACTATGGACATCCCACCCAATACCCTACGCCGTCAGTTACTACGCAAGCGTCTATATGATCGTTTGTGACGCTCAGAAAACTGTATAATCTGTCCTAACGGAAGAGACGGGGATTGCATGAGTTCCGGTATAATATACTTAATCTCTATTGACGGGAAATATATTGGGGAAACATGTAGGTCACTTTGTGTCCGCATAAAAGAACACCTAGGTGGGAAAGTTAAAATTCGTCAAAACACTTCTCTAGGTACGCATAGAGCACAAAAGCACAACGGCGATGATTTTGAAGTGGCTGTGCGGGTCCGAGCGCATGTTTCGAAAACATCAACGCGCAAAACTCTTGAGGAGTTTGGCATAAATTTGAATATCCAAAGTTGAATAGGAAAGACGAATGCCTCACTATCACACGTGATCTGATGCGCTATTTTAAAATAATGTTTTGACTCCTTGGTGTGTCTTGCTCGCGACCCTACGTGAACAACGCGTGGGCCAGTCCGACTCGTAACATTGCGGTCAGTAGCCCTTTTTGTTCAATATGGCGTCTATTTAAAAGTTTTATCTTCGTTAATACTTTAGCCTTTTTTCACCGAATAATTAAAATATCATTATATAAAATACGTCCAGTGTCTGAGGAAGGCGAAATCGCCGAAAAGTCAGCCATCGATCAACAACACCAACAACATCGACTACAACAACGGAGACCTATACCACCCTCGCATCAGCTAAAGAAGATCAGCTCATAAGATCGTACAAATAAATATATCAACTACTATGGATTATCGGTTTGCTGTGTTTTCCTTATTATGTGCTATTATTGCTCAACTAGGATTTAAAGGACAAAAAGGATAAAGCTCTCGGCGTTGATTAATCCCTGAGGGATGCGCCATGCATTCGACTTCATTAAGCATCGTTGGAGGTGATTGAATGCATATCTGACCTTTACAATGACTCGCGGTGGCCGGCCGATGTATCGAGCCAGTGCTGCTATCCTCCCAGACAAGTCTGGTACCAATTTGCCGACCCAGGAGGGATAGAAGGCTTGGTGGGCCATGGGCGCATTTCACGTGCGCGCTGCAGTGGCGCCTTCAACCACTGCGCCACACGCGCCCTCAACTAGGATTCAAAGTTCTTAATATTTCTTCCTGGGCTCATGAAGTCTATCATGTCTCCGGTGTCGGGAAATTGTTTCCGGACTTGTGTGGGAAAAACGCGCTCCCTGCAGTTCATGTGGAACCGCTCTATACCGGCTGTATGACAACTCCAGGGAGATTCGACTCGACCAACATTCAACGACGTTCGTGATGAAAGGAAAATCCTAAATCAGCAGTCCGCAAAAACAAGCAAAAAAGGTGAAAGACACAACATAGCTGATGCCGGAGACAGGTCGTGTAAGTAAAATTGTTGTTTAAAAGCGCTTGCGACACATCTGTTTTTTGAGAAGCTTATTTTATGGCTATATGCCAGCAATTCTTGACCCGGGAATTAAATGATGTGTTCTCATTATGAGAACAAATCGTACCCGATGTTAACTGACCACGAACCGCCCTGTAGCCTTGTGATCTTCTGCATGAGATGAATTCACTTTGGAAGCCTTTCTGTATAAGAGTATAACCCTGGATTAGAGCGCTTCTATGGTGTATGGTGCTCTACCCCATTCTTCTGCGCTCTCAGGTATGCGATGACGATGAGATATTAGAGGCAATAAAGATTGATAATAACTTCGAATTAAATAATGTGGATACGGGTTGGCGTTGATCAATCTCTGAGGAGCCCGAAATAGGACCAATTCATTAAGCATCGTTATTTGTATGTTTGGTATTTCTTAGATTTAAGGATCACTGTTATCGTTCTCGTTTGCGTAGGGATTTTTGCTTAGCTTTCTTCTGCAAGTCATGCATAGCATACCGAATTTTGTCCAATATTTTCATAAACTTTTCTCTAATAATGGAATTTGAATGCAGTTTTAACTTCTTTAAAATCCTTTGTTCCTTGAGCTCCAGAATATTTCATACACTTCAAATTCATTGATTATTTTGGACCCTCTAGGTTTTCGCTATCAACGTAGGAAAAAGACCGTATTTCATCTATAAAAACAGTGTCAAACTTACTCCTAGTGAAAGTAGGAGATATTCTTTTGATTTCTCATCTTATTAACTCTCATTGTTTCTTCTTTAAAAATTAGACGTATATTTCCTTAAGTGCCTCAAAATGTGAGGGCTCGTTGAATGGAATGCTAAGCTTCTTCTATAGCTAAATAAATTCTGATGGATCTCCTACATTATCACAGTTAGGATGAATGATCTCCAATTTGTTTCTTCTCGGGTTTTTTGGAGGAAATATGAGCCGCCGTTCCATTTCCGTTTTCGCTCGACAAGTCGTCAATGGCAGTAACTTTGTTCGATTCTTCGACCTCCGACAGTTTCGTCTCCGTTAATTTCATCTCAGTTGATTTTGTCTCTATCCATTTCTTCTCTATCGATTTCGTTTCTATTGTTCTCGTCACTGTGGATTTCGTTATCTTTGAGAGTTGTGGGGAACGCATTCGGTATAGGAGATCATCGAATGTTAATATCTCCTCAGCTGAGACGTGATGAAAAGTGATAAGCTCGGGTGCAATCCATCGGCGACCCTTAAATGGCTCATGTCATCACATCAGAATACAACATTAGTAGAAAATGTGACCAAAATAAAAGATATTGATTCTCTTTTTCTGAAAATAATTGCTTAGGAGTATCTCCTCTTTGGGAATATCACTTAGACGAGCGTCGTTTATCAGTGAATGTCAATGATAACTTTCATTTTACGGTTACCCAACACTAACAGATTGTGCTAGTCCAATCGTTTTCGCTCCACCACTTAATTACAACTATAATTATTGGGACCAAACTATCCACCACTGAAAATTAGCCCAGATTCGTCCCTCTCTGAAATTCGAGTTACAAAGGGGAACTGGAAAAGCAGTACAACGCCGTGATTACACGACATGACAAGCAATAATCCGTTGGAAAGACCCCATATGTTTCATGTTTCGTAGCAAATATCCCCAGAAGAAAAGAATCTCGGACCAGTGGCGGCGCTCCTTTCACTTCATCCTATCCAAAAGAAAACAATGAATCTTGATACCCAAAAATCATTGTAGTGTCTTTAGAAAGGTTTTCTTAGCCATAAATCGAAAAAATTTTGAATGAGGCTAAATCATTGAACGAGAGGAATTGCGACAAAGGCATTGGTCTATAGATCATATGCAAGCAGTAGAGAGGGTGATGGAGTTCTAGAAGACGACAGTGGAAATTCATAGTGCGGTGATTAGGAGATAGAAAAGGTTGGTTCGTTGATGACTGAGACGACAAAGTGCGTCTGCAAAATGAGCCGTTTATGAGAGTATGATGCGATGTGGCGAGTTAGCAAACAGATGGACGAGAAATGTGGTGTAGTAATCCTCAAGAGGATGCAAGCACCATAACGGCCACATACCAAATGGGTAGACGAGGTTTTCATCATTCGGTTGCGTACAAAATAGTTCACGGAATGATGCTTGAACATAACTTCAAGGGTAAAAGAGAATAAAGCTTTCGAGTTCAAGAAGCATTTTTAAACACGATTGAATGCATATCTGGGCTATAAATTGACTTTCGGTGCCCCATTGATGTTTTTTCAGACTAGTCTGCTTCCAATTTGCCAAACCGGGGGTAATGGAAGGAATCGTGGGCACAGAGCGCCGCAAGGAAACAATGGCCTTATCCGTATTGCAAGACACCTACAACCACTGTGCTACATGCGGATATAACTCTACGTGGAATAAATCACTATATGTATGACGGACTGCAGTACTAAATGAATTGAAATTATAAGTCTATCGGTATCATTAATGGCGGATTGCTACTGAATCTGTGATCTGCTTTCTTCTTATAAAACAGCTTCATTTCTATTTTTCACTTCACTTTTAAAATTGATTTCCATGGAACACTAAGAACAGACCATAACCACCCACCTTAAGTGGTTTATAGTAATGCCATTCATCTGAAATCAATCCTTTGAACATGTAACTTGGGCGATATGTGTTAAAGCGAGGTTGACCTTTATTGTTCCGTGTGTCATGTGGGAAGATTTCGACATTTTGCAGGCATCTGGAAGTAATAAGCAATGATCAGAGACTTCAACGTGGAACCAAGAGCCAAGCATTTTCATCAACCAGTGTTTCTAAGTTGTAGATAATAGCTGTAAAAAACTCATAAATGGTTTGTTACAGCCCATTTATAGCATCGTAAAGGTGCTTGAATTGATGGAATCTGATTTTTTGAAAAGGTGATCGAACCAAAAACCATTTATATTGCAGGGTGTCCCTAACCATTAGGCTACTCACATCCAACTGATAAAAACTGTACGCATTTTCTATACCTGCCGATTCCAACGTCTTCATTAAAATCAATAGGACATATTGTACGATTGAAAAAAGCACGTTCTAAAAATAGCTTTAGTGCTGCGCGACTTAGAACATAGCCAGCGCCACCGCCGTTGTAACCTCGTTTCTGAAATGGAACTTGGTTAAGATCGGTGCCTCTTCATTCGATTCGAGTATATTGTTATTGTGGCAATCGATGTCAACAGATGTGATCAGTAGCTCTCCAATATTTGCTTATGACTAGCAACAATATGGTCTCGATTTACTCCGATGAATTGAATAAGCGAGTATTACGAAAGATTCTTCATGCGAACCACTAGAGAGGGAAATCACATACTTACCCGAGTAAAAGCATAGTGAAAGGAGATCATTGACTTCTGGAAGAGATATTTGTAGTCATCTGGAATGCGGTTCAACGCGGTGCTGTGTGGAATTGTTGGATCCATCGGGACGTTGGCGAAGAACTGTCCGTGATCACAGCGCGGCAGCCATGTCTGGTTTACAGCCAATACCTAGGCAAAATATCCAAGTAATTAAACTGACTTTGACGAAAACACTAAAAAGTTAAACGAGTCTGACAATAGAATCTGCTTTTTTAGGAAATTCTTCCTTTTTTCGTTTTTTTTTGTTGGTTCTATTACATGGCGAATATTTCTCAGTGCCATTTTGTTGTAATGTTGCTCGACTTCTATTGTAAGTGAGTCAACATGTAAGAAATTCTCACCCTAGTGGCGTAAAATTTTGGCGATGTGAGCACAAAACACAGCAGTCGACCAGTTTTAGGAAGACGCTTAGCTGCTTCGGACACATGGACACCTTCGTGTGAAGTTAATTCGGAACTAAAATGAACTAAATGATATCAAAATGTAGCCATCAGCCATTATCCATGGCAGTGTTAGGGTAAAACGCTAGCTGAGAGGGAGACAAGGTGATAGCCTAATTATACAGTGCGTAGTACATAAGCCCACGGAAAGGGGAGTTCTGGGTTCTCACCTTTGCAAATATTTCACTACCATTCTGATTGTATTTCACACAATGTCCAGCCATGAAAAATTAAAAAGTAGTGAATGGGTAGTTGAACATTGTAATTTTGACAGCATCTTCAGCTTAACAAGATTCAGTGCCGATTTGTGCTCTGCAGATCATTACCGTTGACTGATAACTGCCGATAGCACCTTCAGTGTAAAAAACCGACTGTATTCATCTCGACAACAGCCTTTCTTGAAGGATTGCTGAAGGTCCTCTTCAGTTTTAAAAATATTTTCGGAAGATTTATCCGCTCCACGAACTTGAAATTTTAGCTGTATAGCGTAAATAAACGAACGTTGGTTAGATGTCGTAACCTATTTCTAGGCAAAACATCATGTAAACTACGAACACTTGTTGAAACACAAAGAAATCACAACGGAAATGGACATAGAAATTTAAAAGCTGTCTCCAATTAATAGTAATGCTGCAAATTATATGGAATGATATGTATTCCTTTTCTGCAAGGCCTATGGTAGAGGTTTAAGGGTGAAGCTCTCGGCGTTGATCAATCCCTGAGAGATGCTCCATGCATTCGACTTCATTAGGCATCATTTGAAGGTGATTGAATGTATACCCGGCTATTACAATGACCCACGGACCCATATGAAGGGAGGAAGGGTACCGAGTCCTCCGAGTGGAGGCGACCCGAGGTAGCCTACCGATGTATCGAGCCAGTGCTGATATCCTCCCAGACACCTCTGGCACCAATTTGTCGACCCCGGAAGGTTGATAGGATTGGTGGGCCATGGCTGCGTGGACCGATTCCACGTGCGTGTTGCAGGGTGTCTCCGACCACTGCACTACACACGCCTAAGGCCAATGATAGTGAACGCAATCCATAGTGTGTCGTATTTGGTAACATCGAATAGTTCGAGTTGTTTCACAAGTAAATTTTGTTTTGAAATTTTTTATCATAATTATTGGAAGGTACTATTTTGTGTTAAGGACGTGTGTGGCGCAGTGGTCAAAGGCGCCCTGCAACACACAGGTGATCAGTCCCAGCGCCCATAGCTCGCCAAACCTTCCATCCCTCCGGGGTCGGCAAATTGGTACCAGACTTGTCAGGGAGGAAAACAGTAGCGGCCCGATACACGGGTAGGCCACCTTGAGTTATTGTAGAGGTCAGATGTGCATTCAATCACCTCCAACGATGCTTAAAGAAGTCTAATGCATGGCGCATTACTCAGGAGTTAATCAACGCCAGGTGCTTTATCCGTCATTTTTATTTACCTGTGTTACGCGACAAGTGGGTCAAATTTCTCATCCGTTAGACCACGACGAAGTTTTAACACGATTGCAGTCTTCCTTGTTTCTACTCCAAGTGAAATTTGTCATATACCCTGGTTCCGTTCATCGCGGCACGATGACGAATAGGGTATATGCGACATATTCTGTGGAGTCAGTGGTATCACCTATATCACCTGTAGTCCCGTTGGTCATCGAGTGACTCGAGCTGGCGCCAGTAAATCCTCCATTTTTCCTTGTCGCGTGCAAGAGTAGCCTAGTGGGTTCTGCTCGCTTTAGGGACTGGTCGAGCATCATATCTTTTTCTAGGCTTTTCTTGAACAACTCTGACCATCGGGCCGGTGGTCTTTCTGCAGTACGTTTGACATCCCGAGGAATCCACTCACTAACAGCCCTTGTCCATAGGTTATCATTCATACGCATTACGTGTCCGGCCCACCTTATCTTCGACTGTTTAGCGTATAGAACGGTATCCTTGATTTTCGATCGTTGACGTAGGTCAGAGCTTCGGATCCCATCCCTTACTTGTGTGAAACGGGATACTCCTAGCATCGTCCTTTCGACTGCGCGTTCGATAACGCTGATGTTTCATCCTGCTTACGTAGTCTAAGTCGATGAAAGTGAGACAGAGCGGTCTTTTGTACTCTCCCGATATTTCAATGAGCCTTGTGAACGTGTGAATGTGGTCCATCGTACTAAATCCTTTTGGAAACCCTGCTTGCTCGTATGGCTATCCTTCGTCCAGTGTTCTGTCAATCCTGTTTAGGGGTGAAAAGTTTGTAGACGACAGACAACAAGCAGATTGCGCTATAGTTGCCTATATCGTGTTGGTAGCCCTTCTTGAACAACAATACGGTCTTGCTAGCCTTCGATTGAGTAGGGACCTTGCATTGAGACAGGTAACGTGTGAAGAGCCGAGCCAGTGTGCTTACGAGGACTGGCGGAAGGTGCTTCAGGTGTTCTGATCTTATCCTGTCCGGACCTGCTGCTGTTCGATTTTTCCCCGACGGAATGGCATGTCGGATTTCGGAAGGGAGAACCGGTGGAACAGCATATCCATCCTCTTTTATTTCATAAGACGAGAGATGGACGTGGCTGTCGAAGAGATCTGAGTAGTAATCGTGGATGATTCTCTCCATTGCCTTTCTGGACGCTGTTATTGTTCCGTCTGGGCGTCGGAGTGCAATCATCTTGGTCTTGTAATTGGCGAAGCTTCGGCGGGCTTTGCGAATGCTTTTCCCTGCCTCTGCAGCTTCGGCCATTACTGCTGCTCTTCTCTCTTTAAGATCTTCTTTTATCGCCTGTCTGCATTGTTTCGCAAGCTCAGACGTTAGTTCGCGGTTGCCTGCAGCTCGTGCGATTCCACGCTGGCGTATCAGCTCGAGTGTTTCTGGAGACAGACGTCTCTTGGTGACTTTCGAACTCTCAGCTTTCATAGCGCTAGCGTGAGGATGTTGAATGAGCCGATCGTATTCCTCGTCGATGCATCTTCCCAACAGCCTACTAATGAGTTGAATAAGTCCCAGTTCGTGGTGGTTCTGGGAATTCGGTTTTTGAATTTAGTGGCTTTTCCTCCTTTCCCCGAGAAATAAAATCTTGCATGAAGGAGAAGGTGGTCTGATCGCGTGTAAAATTTTGGGACAACAGCGACATGGGTTATGCAAAACTTCCTATTTACTATGATGTGGTCTATTTCGTTATGTTACTCTCCATTGGGAGATTCCCACGTCATCATTGACGGTGAGGCTTCTGGAATTGCGAGTTACCACGGATGTCTCGGTCGCCATGGTAAACTCAGAGAGCCGCTCACCCTGTTCGTTCCATTGTAATCCGTGGGTCCCAATGTGACGTTCCTCAGACGATCTCTTGGTCCAATCTTGCCATTGAAATCTCCAATGATGACCTTGGAAAACGTATGGTCTTTTCCGTAGAACCTCTCCAAGCCCATGTAGAACGCTTCGACTTCTTCTTCGTCATAGTTTGATGTTGGCGCGTAAACGATGAAGATTGTCAAAGCCGGTGTTGATCCACATCTTTTTAATCGTAAACGTCCGATTACAACCCGAATCGGGGTCAGTGGTAAAGAAAATCAAATAGCTTAACTAACAGTACACCATCTTTTCTCAATAGAAGTTCTATGAGCACAATCAGTATCTTCATCTGCAATGTCGAACTATGGTACCGCCGGCGAGAAATGAGCATATCTATCAAAAAACATGAGCACGGTCTTTCGAGAATGTTTCTCACTCTGTACCTAAAGCAGTATCTCCTATCGATCCTCACGTACCTTAAGAGCTGGTGATCACTTCAGCTTTTACACCGATGAATGCTGAAGTACATTTTTAGACAGTAGTACGTTTCTTTTTTACGATAAATGTTCCAAAATATCGAATTAATATCCACTGCCAAGAAAAAGTTACTCGAGCACAGAAGAAAGATGAAGGTAGATATTGCAACACATCCTACACAGGTGGCAGTCAATTTGAGATCTTCCATTAACTTCAGATAATTCTTACTCAGAAACTTCGAAGATCCGGTCACGAATAAATTGAAAGTCGACCACTTAATAAACAACTCATGTTGCGCTAGGAATTTTAACGTTAGTTGACACAAGTGTACAAGTGCCTTTGGTGATAAATGAATGAGAAAAAGGACGGATTGAGTAATTATGCAAGAGAACAGCACTATTGACCAAGTGTGGATCTCTCAGAAAAGTAAGCTATGAACTGTGGACTAGTCTAAAATCTACGCTTGTTTTTTTTAATTCCACATTCCACCTAGTGCTGTGCCGTGTTGATGACTCGAAGTAGGGATCTGGAGACAATCATATGCGCCACCTCTGGAGCACGTTGTTCACGTAAGCCAGCTCTGTTCGTGGGTGTTAACATCAAATGGATCAACAGTTGGCAACTAAAGATGTCAGTATGCAGGAAGCAGGTCACAGCTATTAACGACGATCTCGAGGGAAAGAAATGAATACGGGAATAGCGTTGTTATAGAATCCATCAAGGCTGGCAAACAAAGCATATAGGTGTGAATCACGCAAGTGATGAACACACTTTTAAGTATAGATCTGAAAAAAACGGCAGGCTAAGTAAGAAAACGCTGTACTTCTTCTTGAAGCAAAATCTCGCTTTTCATATTCCGATTATAAAATGAATAAGGCCGGTTATTTATATGGGCATGACATTGTTGAAATTTGTAAATCTGTGGAAAAAATGATCGGCTTCTTGAACGTAAGATTTCGGTCAGAAAGAGCTTTCAGCCAAAACAGCGTCTGCAGTGGTTTACTATCACTCTGATAACGGTGGTATTTTAGATCCTGCCTAGGAATTCGAACTCAGTGGAAAATTGGACACAAGTTGAAAGTTCTACTGATCAGCGACTTCAAACTACGTTCTATCTCTCTGTAAGGCCGTTGATGGCATCGTGATGTCACATTTGATATTAATAGCTTGTGGTTTCTTTTTCGTTGTCCACGCCGGTTATTGGGGATTTCACGGTCGTGAGTGCTCTAAAAACATTTATTGCTTTATACCAATGCATTGTTTTTTTTAAAGCAAACTTAAAGGTTTCTAATTGATGAGTCAGCCGAGTAGAGCCGTAGGGTGTTCTTGTTCGTTTACATTAACCAGCTCCATTATACAGTGTAAATTCCTGCACTTCCCCTACGTGGTTCGTAGCATCACGTGCATCATCCACAGAGATCTTTGGTTCTCCATAGGAATCTGGCCGCCTTTTAAAACTTTGTTTTCTTTATGAATGTTGTCAAATGCTGGCCGAGTTGGTTCATGTTGGAATCGCTGAATAAATCTGCTATAGTGCTCTCAGGTTCTCACCACAGACAATCACTGCCCTTCGTGGATCGGACGAAGCCTTTATCAGAGAAGTCTCTTATAAATTTTTCGATCCCGGAACGATGGGAAGATTGGTTGGTTCGGACATGAGCCGAACCAGAGACCATGAGTGCATTTCGCAATGGCCGTAACCCCATAACCCCCTAAATTGCCGATAATACAAAGTGAATGGTATATAGTAAATCTTAATACTCACAGAGAAGGTGGACTGCCTATAATATCTTCCGTTATTTCAATGATCACACCGCAAAGGGTGAATGCAAATAAGAATGTGATCAGGCATTGCCAAGGAATAGTGCATCGATGCCTGAAAATCAGAACAGTCAAGGAGGAAGTCGATCCAGCTACTAGTTCAAATTATTGGAGTTCGTTTACCGCCTAAGATCAATAACTTTGTAATAAGTCACGAAAACAAGGTGAGCATTTTTCTTCTGATTTTTATCTCTATTTTTCAGTTTTTCCTTAAATTTATGATCGTACCTGCATTTAATCAACAACGTATGTGCGGTATTGAAGAGTTTAATAACTTCGTTAGAAAGCTTAATCATCTGAAACAACAGTTGATAACTCCTATGACATCGACGACAACTGCCGACAACTTTTCGAAAGTACAGTACCTGGGGACCTAAGGACTTGAGACACACAGGCGAATTCATTCTGCCGTATAGAGAGATGCACGTATGTAACATTTTACTAAGGTATTGTTTTAACTTTCAAATCGCATAAGGTCGAAGGATTAAAATTATAATAGTTTCGGGCGCATCCTGACAAACGCACATGTAAGCCACGAGTTTTCTCACACGAATTTTGTTCTACGAATTCCGATTGATCAACTGTTTTTGTCTTCCAAAATTTGAGTATCGAAGAAGAAAACCAGAAGAGAAGGAATCATGAGCTCGATAAATTCAAAGGTTCTTGGTAACAAAGAAACAAAACCTGTTTTTTATTGACAAACATCTTTAAATCACTTCTAACGTCTCGTCTCCTAACACCTCATATCATCGACCGGTGCTGCACTCTAGAAGAATTGACTTGGCACCACTACGGAGAGGACAACCACGAGGACGAGCGGTTGGATGATTGATTCGTATCAGTCGGTTGTGCAGAAGACGAAGACATGGAAATTGGAGCCGAATAACAGTTTCGTAACATCCTTGTGTAAGCTGGGCAATTTTAAAATATACTGATTATTCATGACGTGGTTGAATAATATTTCATTTCAAAAAGGAAAACATTCCCAAGTCTTTACGTTTTCCTCCTCGAAGTGATGGACTCACTTAGAGCTGATACACGATTGTTTATTGCTGAAGATTCCTAGTATACCCATTTACGATCCCGCCTATTTTCGAGGATATGTGCATTGGAATCACTGCTTCCTTCCATTTTTAAACCTACAGAGAAAAAAAATTTCAGGTTGTGTACGATGAAATTTAGATGTTGAGAAAAAGCCCTACGGAAGAACAGCAGCACAACTCCTAACCAAACGTTGGGAAATGTTATCGAGTCCTACCGGAGAAAATCCGTCCTATTTGGCTGCACACATGTTCGAAATTTGAGCCACAACGAAAACCCGAACACGGGGTTCTAGGGTCTAGACAATCAGAATTCCGTTTTCATAGAATGACGAGACTTATCTAATAGTGTCAAACTTTGTAGATTTTAGAGGTTTCTTTTTTAAATAAGTAAATTCGCTATATTCCGAGATACGTCCGTTCAAAGCTAAGAACAGTATTTATTTTTCCACTGTTGGAATCATATATGATTCATGCGATTACTGTTGTGTCAAAAATTGGATGTTGAAACTTTTTTCGAGGATGTGCTTATCAAAATCATTGCACACCCTCGCGAATTCGTTAAACAAGCACGAAATTTGAAGAGAAAACTAAAAAAAAAATTCAAGTGAACCGTTTAATGAAAAACTGCAGCGAATGGAAAATAATAGTGGTCGTTTGCTTGGAAACTTTTAGTGAAAACTTTTAACAAATAAAGAGACAAGCCGTTAATCAGTTTTTGACGATACGCTTTGCTGTCACCTACTAAAGGATAAAGGATAGAGCTCTCAGCGTTGATCAATCCCTGTGGGATGCGCCATGCATTCGATCGGTTAGAGGTAATTGAATGCATATCTGGCCTCTACAGTGACGTACCAATTTGCCGATCCCGAAGGGATGGAAGGCTTGGTGGACCAGGGCGCTGGGATGGATCCCATATTTGTGTTGCATAACGCCTCCGACCACTGCACCACACTTTACTGTGGAGGAAATCGGTATCAAAATTTGCTCAGATGAATGTGCAAGATTGTTCACTTTAGGTTATTTCTGATGCTTTCTTGCGTAGTTCAACACAACTTCTACTTTGAAATAGAAGTCTTCATAGAATTTGAAATTGGTCTTGACATTCTTTATAGCAACTTCAAACAATACTCATATTTGCGCGCTTTTTCTTTAGAATGGTGATTACTTCTTTTAGAAAGGTGAGAATAACTGGAAAAGAATACGAGAGGAGATAACAAACATTTCCCACTGTAGATTGAAGCTGTGCGGCAAACTTTCGACCCTCTCCCAATGCTCTCCTCCAATCTAACGTAGAAGCGTTTCATCTCGGCTTGTTCCAGGATACTGAGGGAAATCTATTTGACCAGCGTCCTACGTCATTCGTAAAAAAGACGAAATCCTCAAGTAGCAGTCGAAAAGCAAGCCAGATGTTCAAAGACCATTGAGGAAGACGAGTGTGGGAAAACAAATCGAATGCAAGAAGTGCTGGCATCCACACAGTAGATGTGAAGATAGAGCATACCAAAAAGCTTTATTGTCATACTGGAACCATGTACCAAAGGGGATTATTTACATATCTGTTCTTATTCAAGTTAATGGTCCAAAGCCTGTAAAATGGAAAAACACATCATATTTTTACGAGGAATAAAAATCCTCTTGAGCACAAAATGTTGATAATTACATAGCCAATCCAACATAGGCGATTCCTGCTCAGAAGATTTAAAAAATAGCTTTAAAGTTCTTTAGCAAACAGCAAAAAGCGTTATTCAAAGAGGCCGAGTTAAGTCATATAGGAAATCGATGTTATAGTGAGGAACTATGGAATAGAACGAATTGGACAAAGCGCGTATCGCATAAGAAATCTGGGGCGTCAAACTTCCAGATGGATAAATACGATAAAGAAAATAAAGCAGAGTTTTATAAACTACCCATCCTTAAGAATTCAGATGATTCTAGGCACTTCCGATTTTAAAAAAGGCTATGGATCACTGGTGCCAACACCTTTTCCATTATCTCACAGGGCTTTCTTTTCTGCTAGGAGTTTCCGACGATTAATCAAAAAATACTACCTTTGGTTAATACTTTGAATAGAAATAGTTTTTGCACTTGCGCCGACTAGCAAAGATAACCATACGAGTTGCCGCGTACACCAAGATAATGAAAATAAAGGGAGATGGGCCGAAACACAGAGCGCGCTTACAACAACCGGTCCACAACAGCCGTTGCAGCCTGGGTTCGATCGGATCTAACAAACATAACGCGAGGTCCAATAAGTGGAGTCTGGACCCTAATGGAAGAATTTAGCGCCGAGAATCCTAAGTTTGGCGCTGTACAAGTCTGTACAGAGTGCAGAATCGCCTAGATACTCTTTCAAACAACAGGAAAGAGTAGGGACAGTGACTTCACTGATGCATTCCTGAGCGAGTGATGGATGAGCAAATTACGCAAATGAATAAAAAAATAACGAGGTACTACTGTGACAGCAATCTTAATACAGTGTAAACAAACAACAAACTTAGTTGTTCAATCTTTATGTGGTCTGGAAAATATTTTGCACAAATTAGAGGGTTGGCAGTGGGACAGCGTTTAGCACCAAGCCTTGCCATCGCTTTTATGCCTAAGGTGGAAGTTCCAGTTCTCGATCGCCGTCCTTTACCCTACTGTCGATACATAGACAGCTGCTTCATCGTCTGTTCCACACAAGAACGGATAGATGAGTGCCTTGAATTCTTAAACCGACAATCACAGTATATAAAATTTACACGAGAAAAACTAATCGGAAACTGTCTTCCATTCTTAAACATCCAAATAAAGCTCTCAGAAAATGGCTATATAATAAAGTGGTATCGCAAGCCAAGAAGCAAAAATATACTAGTTAAATGCCTCCCCTCTTATCCTTCACACATGAAAAAAGTGTTATCAAAAACATGTACCATACGGCTAAAAATGTGTGCACAGGAGAAGAGGAAAGGAAGGGGTCGCTAAACCGGGCACGAAAAATAGCCATTATCCAACAACAACAACGACAACAACAATAACAACAACAACAACAACAACAACAACAACAACAACAACAACAACAACAACAAACAACAAACAGCGAACAATAAACAACAAACAACAAACAGCAAACAACAAACAACAGGCAACAGACAACAAACAGCAAACAACACACAACAAACAACACACAACAAACAACAAACAACAGAAGACTATACCAACCTCGCATCAGCTCAACGAACTAGAACAAAAAAGTGTTCAATGGTAATTAACCACGAACCTTCTTTGTGAAATGCTTCATTAAATGGATTTATTTTAGCATAGAAATCGTTCCTGAGTAAGAGGGAAACACTGAGTTCTAGGCGCTTCTATAATGTATGGTGCTCTCTTAACTTTTGTATGGTCCTGCACCCTATAGATTTGATTTAACGTGACTACGAATATCGATATCGGAGGAGTGAAAGGCTGTGGACATCGATTTTAATCACTACGGCTTTCATAAAGACGGTATCACTGAATCATTAGGGGAAGTATGGATTTATGACTACGATTTATGATAATTTACGGCAATAAGTGTGACTAGATAATGATTATCGCTAAGAAAAGAGCAGGATTATGACCTCGACATCGATTAATCCTTGAGGAATGCACCATGAATTCAATTTAATAAGCATTGTTGTAGGTGATTTTATGCATATCCTGCTGGCACAACGGCTTGCATTGTCCCTACCGACGGTTGAAATCAGTGCTGCTATCTTGTCAGACAAGTCTGGTACCAATTTGGCCACACCGAAGTGCTAGATAGCTAGGTGGGCCCGAGGCAGAGTATCAAACTATCAACCACATCTATATTGCAACACACCTCTTAGCGCTGTGCTAGGCGCTATAGAAGCTATTCCCCAAACAGTTCCTGCGCTCTATGTTGTCGTATGCTTTCCATGCTAACTTTTCACTGGTAATTATTCTTCATCTATCGTTTCACATTCTGAAAACTCTTCATAGTTATTGTTTCATGTACCTGCTTCGCAAAAGGAATGTTGGAACTTCCAACTGTTCTTTTCCGTCTACCAGTTCGGGCACTTAAAATGCATCTGCCGTTCCAATCTGCATTTTGTGTAAGCCACTGCATCGCTCTCACACGTGTTTTCTGTAAGACATTGTACAACCTTCAAAAAATCGGGAGTCTCCCTCTCAGCACTCTCTCTAGATCCTTCTGCAAACTCCACCTGTTCCACGACGTATGTAAACTGCCCCATCATCCCCCAGTTCAGTTCTGATCACAGTTCTATCCACAGTTCGCTCTATGAGTTCCCTTTACCATGATCCTAACAGTCTCTTTCATTGTACTGGCTCTTGTAGCTTTCACCTTCCTGTACATCGTCATACTGTAAACATTGTACTGCTTAACCGTTTTATCTACTGCCTACTCTATTTAATGGCACGGTATATTGCGAAATATAACTTCAATGATGCTGAGATAGTTCCCAGGTTAGACTTTCTATTAACCTCGGCATTGGAGCATGAATACGTTGTTTTCTTGGCACTTACTTCCATAGAAAAACACACAATACAATACAACAGCAGCTGACGTTTCGGCAGTATCGCCTTCTTCAGAGCCGCTTTTTTACATGACTTCCAATGAGGAAGATTAGAACAGCTGATTATGGTCGCATATGGTTGATAACCAGGCGGCTCTGAAGAAGGCAATACCGCCGAAACGTCAGCTACTGTTGTGTTGTATTGTATTGTGTGTTTTTCTATGGAAGTAAATGTATGCTGTATAACAACCTCGCGATTGCTGAACAAGAAAACTACGCATTCATATTCCGATGCTGAGATATTTGCAAAACTCCGGACCAGACCGCAGGTGTCTGCGGTGGGGAACGAACACGCTATTCCCAAGACCGACTTTCTGTCAAACTCGGCATTGAGTGATAATTCTAGCAAAAATAAGGCTCCGTTCCTCTTGCCCTTTATTTCAAGCGAAATAAGTGCAGCCATAAAACATTGCTTAATAAGGGTCGGTTTAGAGAATTCCGTAAGAGTGATAGAAATACCACCGGACACTCTAAGACGCGAGCTAAATCGCAACCGCCTATATGACCGTCTATGTTTAACGAAAAACCACATAGTTTGCCCTAACGGTAGAGACGGTGATTACATGAGCTCGCGTGCAGTCTACCTGATCTCTTGCAAAGCGTGCGAGGACGAATACGTTGGCGAAACGGGTAGACCGCTCTGCGTCCGCATAGAAAAACACCTAGTCGGTAAATCTAAATTAAAACCAAACACTCCACTTGGTGCGCATAGGATGCAGGAACACAACGGAGAAGATTTTGAAGTAGGAGTCACTGTCCTCACCAACGAATCGAAAACATCAGGGGGTAAAACTCTTGAAGCGTTTTGGATAAATTCCAAAAATTCAAAAATGAACCGCAAGGAGGAGTATCTTGTCTTCGCGCGTGACCAGGCACCATGTCTCAGGCTAACCCAATAACCTGACACAGGCACAGTCCTCGCCCATGTAAGTGCTCTGTGCGGCTGCCATCCACCAACTAACTTTACAAGAAATAAACGGTAGGTGTTTAAATAAAGCTGTTTCTTATGCGAATACAAATTTAATTGTTAAGTTTTATCTGCTGGGGTTATGAAAGTATCTGGGTAAGTAGATCGCATCTCAATTTGACCTTTCCAGGCTCTGAAGAAGGCGAAACCGCCGAAACGTCAGCTATTGTTTTCCAATAAATTCTATAATAACAACCTCGTGTCTGCTTATTGAAATAAAACATCGAACGCGTTATTGTCCTTTCTGGGGACTGACGCGTTCACCACCATACCATGTGGGTCCTTCATTTCGCCTGTCTCTCAACTAGTTCTATCGATCTCTGCCATCAGCAATCGCCCGTCAGCGGGGTTGATTTGAGGAGCCGAGGTCGGCAAGGAACCCAATTAAGCTGAGGTTGTAGTTATAATCAAAATTTTAACTTACTATTTACTACCTACTCTTTTTAATGACAGGGTATATCCGCAAAACTTTCAAAAGTTTTCAACTATAGCCTCAGCTTAACTAGATTCAATGCCGATTTGATTTGCCTAGATCAATCTCGCTGGCGGTGATTGCTGATGGCAGAGATCGATAGAACTAGTTGAGAGACAGGCGAAATGAAGGATCCGCATGGTGTGGTAGTGAACGCATTGCTCCCCATTAAGGACAATAGCGCATTCGTTCCCCACTGCAAACACCTGCGGTTCGGAGTTTTGAAATATCTCAGCATCTCGAAGTTATATTTCGTATTTTACTGCTTTTTTATATGAACAGTCATAACACAAGCTTTTTGTAACACCACACGAAAAGCCCTGCGTGCCATATTCACACAACTTGAGCCGTCGACCGAGCTGGCAAGTCTGACAATTTACGGTTCATATTGAGATTCTACAACTGTAAACACTACCGCGTTTATTGGTGCATTGGCCTAATCATTACAACTTCATACTACACAAGGGTCCATTTCATACTTCATTTATGTTTAACAATAACCCGTGGTATTAATACCCTATGCAGAAGTTAAATCAATGGAGGTACTCGTCAGAGTTTGACATCACTTTCATCGTTCTCATTTGTGTTCTGGATTTTTGCTCAGCTTTCTTCTATAAGCCTCCCAATGGTTCAAAGCCTCAACGTGGCTGGGAGGTGTTCCTGGGAGTCGGGCTGCGATACAGAGCGAGGGATTCATCCCCTGGCAGGGTCTCCCAAGCTGAGGAGTCTGGCGTTTCCATCAGAAAACCCCGCTAAGAGCAAACCAATACCAGGATCCGCCACCGTCCTGGTATAGAAGTCGCATGGTGGCAAATCTCCCTCTGATCCACAAGAGCTGCTACTGCCCATGGAGAAGTCCTGGAGCACACACTGGCCAGGCTGACCACGGGACTCCAGGAAACTATAATGGCTTAACCAGCAAATCTCTGAAAAATAGAGTTTATGCTGGGGCCCGCACAATCATTGAGGGCAGGCCATTCAAGTATCAAGTAAGTATCATGTTCTGCTATAGGAGCGCTGTGAAAGTCATGCGCAACATACCGCATTTTGTTCAGTATTTTCATGAACTTCTTTCTAGTAATAGATTTTCAAATGGGCTTTTAGCTTTTTTAAAATCCTTTATTCCTTGAGCTCTAGAGTAATTTTATACACTTCAAATCCATGGGTTATTTTGGAGACTATGGGTTTTCGCCGTCAACGTAGTTCCATTCAAGTAGTTCCAACGCCGCCGTTCCATTTCCGTTTTCGCTCGACAAGTCGTCAATGGCAGTAATTTTGTTCGAATCTTCGATCTCCGACAGTTTCGTCTCCGTTAATTTCATCTCAGTTGATTTTGTCTCTATCCATTTCTTCTCTATCGATTTCGTTTCTATTGTTCTCGTCACTGTGGATTTCGTTATCTTTGAGAGTTGTGGGGAACGCATTCGGTATAGGAGATCATCGAATGTTAATATCTCCTCAGCTGAGACGTGATGAAAAGTGATAAGCTCGGGTGCAATCCATCGGCGACCCTTAAATGGCTCATGTCATCACATCAGAATACAACATTAGTAGAAAATGTGACCAAAATAAAAGATATTGATTCTCTTTTCTGAAAATAATTGTTTAAGAGTATTTTCTCTTTGGCGATATCGCTTAGACGAACTCCGTTTATCACTGAATATCAATGATAACTTTCATTTTATGGTTGCTGGTTGCCCAACACTGACAGACTGTTACCACAATGGTTTTCACTCCACCACTCATTAGAAGTATAGTATAACTATTGAAGCCAAACTATCAGTCACTGAAATGTTAACACCAGATTCCTCGTCTCAAATTCAATTTGCAACCAGGAACTGAAGAAGTAGCACAACTTCGCGAATACATAAGATTACAACCGATATTCTGGGGCAGGAGCACACATACTTCAAGTTTTGCGGCAACATGTCTTCAAAAGGGATCTTGGACCAGTGATAGGACTCCTTTACCTTCATCCTGAGTACAAAATGGATCTTCACTCCAAAAAACCATTGTGGAGTCATCAGATTTTCTTAGCTCACATGTGAAAAAATTTTGAATGAGGTTGAATTGTTGAACGAGAAGAATTGCGACAGAGGTTTTGCCCAATAGATCAGATTCAATCAGCCGAGAGGGTGCTGGGGTTCTAAAAGATGGGAGTGAAACCCATAGTGCAGTGAATAACAGATACAGAAGGACACTGCTTTGATGACGGACACGACATCCTGCGTCTGCCGAGATAGGCTAAACACAATGTGCTGACGCGATGCGGCAAGTCACCAAACAGATAGATCGGAAATGTGATATAGTGACTATCAAAATGATGAAAGCATTTTGGCCAACCACGGACGAAATAAGTAGACGTGTTTTCGTCATTCAGCTATATATGAGTAGTGACTAATGGAATGATGCTCGAACAATCTGTGATAACCATGAAGATAAAAGAGGATACAGATCGTGTTGTTTACGTTCGAAACATTATTCTGGCAAACAACCCTACGCTTTTGTCTAACCCGAGTGGCTTCGTAGCTATTGGAAATAGCCACTCGGGTAAGACAAAAGCGTTGGGTGGCTTGCCAAAATAATGTTTCGAACGTAAGCAAGATTCCCTTTAAGCTACCCTTCATATCAAATGAAGTAAGTTACGCCATTAAGAAATGCTTAAGGAAAAGTGGCCTTGAAAATTATATAACGATTGTTGAAATCCCACCCAATACCCTACGCCGTCAGTTACTACGCAAGCGTCTATATGATCGTTTGTGACGCTCAGAAAACTGTATAATCTGTCCTAACGGAAGAGACGGGGATTGCATGAGTTCCGGTATAATATACTTGATCTCATGTAACGCATGCGGCGAGGAATATATTGGGGAAACATGTAGGTCACTTTGTGTCCGCCTAAAAGAACACCTAAATGGGAAAGTTAAAATACGTCAAGACACTCCTCTAGGTACGCATAGGGCACAAAAGCACAACGGCGATGATCTCGTTGTTGATCTCCAGGGGTACCCCTCGAATTCAACTTCAATAAGCATTGTTTAAGGTTATTGGGTGCACATCTGGCCTAGAAAGTAACTTTCGATGCTCTGCCAATACCACCGTACCACATTCATACTTCAAGTTTTGCGGCAACATGTCTTCAAAAGGGATCTTGGACCAGTGATAGGACTCCTTTACCTTCATCCTGAGTACAAAATGGATCTTCACTCCAAAAAACCATTGTGGAGTCATCAGATTTTCTTAGCTCACATGTGAAAAAATTTTGAATGAGGTTGAATTGTTGAACGAGAAGAATTGCGACAGAGGTTTTGCCCAATAGATCAGATTCAATCAGCCGAGAGGGTGCTGGGGTTCTAAAAGATGGGAGTGAAACCCATAGTGCAGTGAATAACAGATACAGAAGGACACTGCTTTGATGACGGACACGACATCCTGCGTCTGCCGAGATAGGCTAAACACAATGTGCTGACGCGATGCGGCAAGTCACCAAACAGATAGATCGGAAATGTGATATAGTGACTATCAAAATGATGAAAGCATTTTGGCCAACCACGGACGAAATAAGTAGACGTGTTTTCGTCATTCAGCTATATATGAGTAGTGACTAATGGAATGATGCTCGAACAATCTGTGATAACCATGAAGATAAAAGAGGATACAGATCGTGTTGTTTACGTTCGAAACATTATTCTGGCAAACAACCCTACGCTTTTGTCTAACCCGAGTGGCTTCGTAGCTATTGGAAATAGCCACTCGGGTAAGACAAAAGCGTTGGGTGGCTTGCCAAAATAATGTTTCGAACGTAAGCAAGATTCCCTTTAAGCTACCCTTCATATCAAATGAAGTAAGTTACGCCATTAAGAAATGCTTAAGGAAAAGTGGCCTTGAAAATTATATAACGATTGTTGAAATCCCACCCAATACCCTACGCCGTCAGTTACTACGCAAGCGTCTATATGATCGTTTGTGACGCTCAGAAAACTGTATAATCTGTCCTAACGGAAGAGACGGGGATTGCATGAGTTCCGGTATAATATACTTGATCTCATGTAACGCATGCGGCGAGGAATATATTGGGGAAACATGTAGGTCACTTTGTGTCCGCCTAAAAGAACACCTAAATGGGAAAGTTAAAATACGTCAAGACACTCCTCTAGGTACGCATAGGGCACAAAAGCACAACGGCGATGATCTCGTTGTTGATCTCCAGGGGTACCCCTCGAATTCAACTTCAATAAGCATTGTTTAAGGTTATTGGGTGCACATCTGGCCTAGAAAGTAACTTTCGATGCTCTGCCAATACCACCGTACCACATTAGTGCTGCTATCCTTCCAGGCAAGTCCGGTTCCAATTCATCGAACCTAGAAGAATGGACGGTTTGGTGAGGGCGTGTCACGAACTTTAAGGTCACGTATGCATATCAGGGCACCTACAATCACTGCACGAACTGTACGCGGAAGGAATCATGCAAACGGTGAGGAGAAGTAAACAAATGGAAATTATAAGTCTCATGGGATTCTCAGTCTTGGATCATTACAGAATCTGTAACAATCTAGTGAGAGAGCGTCGTGATTTGATCACTATTCGGGCCAACCAACTATTTCGTAAAGAATTTTATCTGCTTTCTTCCTATAAAACAGCTTTATTTCTATTTTTCACTTTACTTTTAAAATTGATTTTCATGGAAAACTAAGAACAGATTATTACTACCCACCTTACGTGGTTTATAATAATGCCATTCATCAGGAATTACTCCTCTAAGCATGGAACTTGGGTGGTACGTATTAAAGCGAGGTTGACGTTTTTCGTTTCGTGTGTCATGTGGAAAGACTTCGACATTATACAGGCATCTAGAAGTAATAAGCAATAACCTCAGACTCTAATGTCCAATGAACTGCCAGATGTCTTCATCAGGCACTGTATTTATGCTGTTGGTGAAAACTGTGGTGAAACTAAAGGATAAAGTCTTCAACATTAATCAATTCATTATTTATGAATAATGTGTTCAAGTCCATTCACAGTACCGTAGATGTGCTTGAATGTACGAAATTAGATCTTCTAAAGAGGGTGATCGAACCGACAACCATTTATATTGTAAAGTCCTTCTAACCACTACGGTAAAATACTTCGAAACCGACTTTCTTTGAACCTCGGTGTGCTTAATCAATATGTATTCTTTCTTTGATGAGCTTATACGAGGTTGATAATAATATTTATTATCGGATAACGTTTCGACGTCTTCGTCTTCCGAGACCATCGACTCGGATCATCGGCTCTGATGAAGACGAAGACGTCGAAACGTTAGCAGATAATAAATACTGTTATCAACCTCGTGTAAGCTCATCAAAGAACGATTACTACGGTAAAAGCTCCCAAGAGATAAAGACTGTATGCTCAGTTTCGTATACCTGGCGATTCCAACGTCTTCATTATATTGAAATGGACATAGGATGCGATCGAAAAAGACCCGGTCTATAAACAGCTTTAGTGCTGCGCGACTTAGAACATAACCAGCGCCACCGCCGTTGTAACCTCGCTTCTGAAATGGAATTTCGTTCAGGTTAATGGCAGTTCATTCGATTCATGCATATTATTATGATAGTCGATGTCCAACAATTTTGATTAATGGACCTGTAATATTCAGCTTATACACTTGTCACTAGCAGCAATGTGGGCTCGATTAACACAGACCAACTGAGCATGCGAGAACCATAAAAGATTCTTAACATCAACGACAAGGTAAGAAAATGAAAGCGGTTACTTACGAAATAAGGTCTTAACGTGTATCCTAGGTAATAAGGTTCCGTTGGATCCAGTGTGGCCAGGTATTCGTACATATGCTCCATGATTACGTAGGTGTCATCGTCAGCCTTAGAAATTGTACTGTTTTGAGAAAAGTATGAGCAAGATGAACAAGAAAGCTCTCTTGATTAGTCACTGAGTACCATCTATATTATCTGTAACATGTATAGAGTATCTACCTATATTTTTGTACCATCCAATTTTACAAATGGGGTTGATTTAAATCTGCGTTTCGTTTTTTGACTTCCTTTACATTCTCCATCTTCAGCGTGTTAATTGTCCATGACGATGATTTGCTTCTCGAACTGTGGTGATATGTACGAGTTCCATTCCGTTTTTCTTGACTCGTTTTCACAAGTGAGCAGAGTTAGATGACGTGAGCCACAAACATAACTATCCATCCTTTATGTGCTCATTCAGATTACGCTAGCATCCTCTTGATGTCACTATGTCTCTTCTTCATTTGCATCCAACTCTGTTTTGCATAACATGACCCTTAAATTCATACTTCTTTTCAAATGACTGCTCCCAACGTGGCTGACGTATCAGACTATGCTTTATTGGTCTCCATAAAATGCCCGGGCGTGGCCCGTGCTCTCTCCTTTGTATCCGTAGTCCATCACATCGATTGCTATGTTCAATCCATGCGGTGGTGTGAGTCTTGGTTTGCCTAGAATGTGGTATCGAAATGGGACTACTTGCTTATTTTAGGGCACTTTTAAAAACTGCGCTTTTCACACCTTCGTTATTGATAACATTTATAAAAGTCGCTATTTTTCAATATAGGCGCAACCGTTAGTGAATTATCGGCACTATCGATCACAAAAGGGCGTGTGTGGCGCAGTGGTTGGGGGCGCCACTGCGACACGCACGTGGAATCGATTCCTGCGTCCATGGCCCACCAAGCCTTCCATCCCTCCGGGATCGACAAATTGGTACCAGACTTGTCTAGGAGGATAGCAGCACTGGCTCGATACATCGGCAAGCCACCGCGAGTCATTGTAAAGGCCGGATATGGATTCAGTCACCTCCAACCATACCTAATGAAGTCGAATGCCTGGCGCATCACTCAGGAATTGATCAGCGCCGGGAGCTTTTTAGCTTTTTTTATCGATCACACTCTGTAAACGATAATGCAGTCAGGTTCCTCTCACCTTAAAGTACCAATCGAATTGGTCGGAAATCCGAGTAAAAGCATAGTGAAAGGAGATCATTGACTTCTGGAAGAGATGTTTGTAGTCATCTGGAATGTGGTTCAAGACGGTGCTGTGTGGAATTGTTGGATCCATCGGGACGTTCGCGAAGAACTGTCCGTGATCACAGCGCGGCAGCCATGTCTGGTTTACAGCCAATACCTATACAAAATATCTAAAAATTAGACTAACCTCAATAAGAACAACTAAATAAGTAAACAAGTCCGACGACAGAATCCGCGTTTCTAAAATGTCGTTTTACTTTTTCATTTTTTTTTCCTTTGGTTTAATTCCGTAGTGAATATTTTTCAATCCTGCTCTATAGTAAAGACATTCGATTTCTCCTGTAACTGAGTTTGTGAACTTATAAAAAATCTCACTCATGTCTCAAAATCTACGTAACGGATATTTTTCGGTGCTATCTTGTTGTAAAGATACTCGATTTCTATTGTAATTGAGCCAACATTTAGGAAAATCTCACCCTGGTGGAGTAAAATTTTGGCGAAGTGAGCACAAAACACAGCAATCGACCAGTTTTAGGAAGACGTTTGGCCGGTTCGGATATATAAACACCTTCGTGTGCAGCTAATTCGGAACTAAAATGAACTAAATGTAGTAAAAATATGACTATTAGCAATCATCCGTGGCACCGTTAGGGTTAAACATTGACTGAGAGGGAGACAAGATGATGGCCTGGATTATGCAGTGAGTAGTACGCGAGCCCATGGAAGAGATATTCCTGGGTCCTCGGTTTTACAAATATCTAAGCATCATTGTGGTTGTATTTCACATAATACTGTTTCAAGAAGAAATAATAAGCAGTGAATAAGAAGTTGAACATTGTGAAAAGAAGAAAACTCTATGCGCTACCTCTAGACCACGTTGTTCAAGTGAGCAGATGGTGTTCACGGCTGTGAACATCTAATGGATAAAGGATTGACAGTCAGCATGCAGTAAACAGGCCACTCACTGCTTTTGATTGTGATCTCGAGGGAAAGAAATGAATTTGCGTTATGCGTTGTTATAGGATGTATGAGGGCAGGAATGCAAAACAACGCGGTATGGATAGGTCAAGTAACTAACACACTCTTAAGTGTGGATTTGAAAAACGGTAGATTAATTATGTAAAGCTTTGTGGTTTTTAAGCAGAATTTCGTTTGTTCATCTTCCGATTATGAAATGAATGAGGCCTCTAAAGTATGCGGACATGGCATTGTTGACATGACAATTAAAATTTCTGTGAGAAAAAGGCTTCGAGAAAGTAAGGTTCTGGCCAGGAAGGGCATTAAGCGCGAAAGGGTATCTGCAATGGTTTACTATCATTCTGACGTAGGTGGTATATTAGATCTTTGTCTAAGAAATTGATCCCAACGGAAAATTGGACACCATTTGAAAATTCTATTCAGTAGTGTCTTCAGACCTAATTCTATTACTCCGGAATACCACTAATGTGGTTACGACATCACACTTGACGTTCTAAGCTTGTGGTTACCTTTTTTGTTGCTAGTGCAAATCATTGGAGAGTTTGTGGTTATGGATGTAGTAAAACACTTTTATTGCCTTGTTTTATTAAATACTTTTGGAAGTAAATGTATGCCTTATAACAACCTCGCGATTGCTGAACAAGAAAACTACGCATTCATATTCCAATGCCGAGGTTAATAGAAAGTCGAACCTGGAAAATACTTTTCTATTAAGTAGACGTTAAAGGTTTGTAATTACTGAGTAATCTGAGTAGGGCCATATTGTAGTGAATTTCTGCAGTTGCTGCTCATGGTTCCTCCTCTCACTTTTACAATCCACGGGGATCTTCGGATCTTCACAGGGAATTGGCTGCCGTTTAATGACTTGTCTTCTTCATGGATGTTGTCAAATGCTGACCGAATTGGTTCACCTTGAAATCATGGGATAATTCTACTAAAGTGACGAACTTTCCAATCCCAGAACGATGGGAGGATTTGTTGGCTCGGACTTGAATGGAACCAGAGACCGTGAGTACATTTCACAGCATCCCTATCCCCATAACCCTAAAAGTTGTCGATAATACAAAGTGAAAGGTATATAGTAAAGCTTAATGCTCACAGAGAAAGAGGACTGTCTATAATATTTTCCGTTATGGTGATTGATTCGTATCAGTCGGTTGTGCAGAAGACGAAGACATGGAAATGGGAGCCGAATGACAATTTCATAGGTACTACCTGTAAGGTGAACAATCTCAAAATATACTGATTATTCATGCCGTAGTTAAATAATGTTCCGTTTTGAAAAGAAAAGATGCTTAGATTCTGACGTCTTTATACTTAAGCTGATGAAATCATCTGGAGTGTATTTACTTTTATTTAATGTTGAAAGGACCAATATTGTTTTTCATATTTCAAGTGTTAAAAGCGTCATTGTTTTTGTCCAGTATTCCATGAATCATATATGATTCATGTGATTACAAATGGTCAAAGTTGGGAATCGTGACTTTTCCTGGGGATGTGTCCATGGAAACCACTCTAAGTTTTCCGCACAAAAATTGCATAAAATTTAAATTTTCAGCAGGTAAAAGGCGAAATTTAAATGTGTAGGAAAAATCGTACGCAAGAACTACAGCACAGGCCCTAACCGAATATCAGGAAACACCATCCTTTCCTGTTTGACCGAATTCCACTCGTTTAATTATTTACACGTTCGAAAAAGGAGCCTCAAAAAAAAAACCAAATCTTAACTTGTATAGAGCCCAGAAAATATGAATTCCATTTTCATAGAACTAGGGAACTTATCTACCGTTATAACCGAGGTCAACTTTCTTTTAAACTCGGCACTGATCAACTAATTCTCTATGTTCTTGTTGAGCACACACGAGCTGTTACTTTATTTTTTAAAAGAAGATGAGCAGAAATGAAGAATAAAAAAAAGGAAGAATAAAGTGACACCTTGAAGCAATGCCTTCGAAGGATAAAGTAACATCTCATGTTTGCTCTAGAAAAATTAGAGAGAATTATTTATTGCTGTCAAACGATTGCAGATTCTCGTGCTTTCTATTTCAATTAATAGAACTCATCATAACCTAAGATGTGGCTGCTCAAATTTGAAAGTAGTCACTGTTTTCCCACTGTTTGAGACATATATATTCATACGATGGCGATTGTGTCCACGTTCCTCGTTCATGTGCGTATTGAAATCAATGCAAACTGCGAAAATTTCGTTAAGCAAGGACGAAACTTGAAAATTAAAAGAAAAGCTTTAGGAAATTCCTGAATGATAAAAGCACAGCCAGTAAAAAATAATAATGATTGTTTGTTTGTAAGCTTTTAATGAAGACTTTTAAGAAATAAAGGGATAAGCCGTTAATGACTTTTTGAAGGATAAGCTTTGCAGTGACGTACTATCGTGGAAAAAATCGGTATAAAAATTCGCTAAGTCGAAGGGGTAAGACTGTCTCCTTTACGTTATGCTTTCGTGTTTAGTTTAATGTTTTAATTTTATTTTGAAACTGAAGTCTCCATGGAATTTGAAAGTAGTCTTGACCTCCTTTATAGCAACTTCAAGCAATACCCGTATTTGTGCACTTTTTTCTTGGCAGATGGTTATTTTTGTCCGGAGCATCAGAACAAGTGGGAAAGAATACCAAATAGTAAACATTCCTTAGTTTAAATAGAACTATAAATTGGCACTATTGCTAACGCACTCCTCCAATTCATATGAGAAAACCCCTAGCTGCGCTGTACGTAAAATGAAGAGAACAGATTCGACTAGCGTTCCACGACGTTAATAAGGAAGGCGAAATCCTCAAGGAGCGCCGAAACAACGCGCGAAATGTTCGGAGATTCTTGAGGATGACAAATGCGGGGAATCAAATGCCTGAAATGCTGAGTTCCACACAATGGATATGAAGACTGGTCATGTAAGGAAGCTTTATGGTTATTTGAAAATCACTTCAATTTAAAGGCCCAAAGGCTGAATGCAATGGGAAAGAAGACAGCACATTTTTACACGGAATGAAATGTGATAGAGCTTCGAATTTGGATAACTACATACCATGGTAACCTAGGGGAATAAGATTTCCTATTCGGAGAATTCAGAGAAGCTTTAAAGTTCTTTAGTAAACAACAAGAAACGGTAACAATCTGTTATAGTTAGAAACTGCTTGTTTCAACGTACTGGTCACGACATTATATCGGATAAGGAATCTGGGGCGGCAAAATTCCAGATGAATGGAGTCGATAAAGGGAATAAAGCAGAGTTTTATATACTACACATTCTCAAGAAATCGGACAACTGCTAGCACTTTGATCAAAAAAAAAAACCAAAGAAAACCATGAAACAATCGTGCTAACACGTTTTCCGTTATTTTTGAAGGGTTTTCTTCACAACTCGGAGTTTCCGATGGTTACTGTCACAACAATACATATTTGTTTTGTAATTATTTGCATAATCTGCCTTTCTGTTAGTCATCGAATGACTGAGGAATTCATCAATAAAGTTTCTGTCTCCACTCTTCTCTGTCGCTTGAAGGAGTATATGGGCGGATTCTGTACTCTGAACGGAGTTCTATAGCGCCACACTTAGAATCCTCGTCATAAAATCTGCCTTTCGGATCCAGAATCCTCTTGTCGGGTTTTGTTTTATGTTCGTGAGATCCGATCGAACCTAATTCGCAATGGATCTTGTACATCTGTTGTTGTAAGGGAGCGCTATGACTTTCGACCAATCCCCACTGATTTTCGATATCTTACCGTGCGAGGCAGATTGTCTGCTCATCTTTGGTTGTCGATGCAGATCGAAAAATCGTGTTTCATATTTTTACATGCAAAAGGACTTCACTAATATTATCTTATTTGTAGTGTTTTAAAAATCAGTGGAAAATAAGCACATTATGGTGTATTAAAAAATAAGTGATAAAAGGTGATCTGTCGCTTAGAGGTGCACCATGCATCCAACACGACTAATGTAGGCTCAGGCTCCATTCAATGCAATATATTCAATGTGTCGACTCCAATAGGCGTCGTAGAGGTGATTGAAAGAATGTTTGTTTTCTATGGTAGATCATCGGTGCTTGTCAATAAATCAAGTCTGTGTCTTCGTTCTCGTAGGCGAGTTTTATAGGCATGTACTACTGACTCCGAAGGAATGGAACGCCCTTAAGCTTTCAGCATAAATTGACTTTTGAAATACTAGCTCAGGAATGGGAGCGCGACGAAATATAACGTGCTTTTCTGTTGTGTTGTACTGCTGACCCATCTATAGGTGGCGCTCTACCGTTCACTGGAATCAATTCTGGCATAGGCATAGTTACTGCTGAAAAGTTTTAAGATTGATTGTAATTTCTAGGTTCCTGTACCTAGGATCCAAATTTCTGAGATAATTTGAGGTACACTTTGGATTCGACTCCAAATCTTCAAATGAATGCTGCGATTTCAGAATCGCTGAAGATCTATGGGAACAAACGCCTAAAATATTACAGCCTCAGTATCCTTATGAGGTCTCCATTAAGGTGACATTATTGTAACAAGTTTTCGTATGCTCTTGTGCTTTTTCCTATATGTCGGTCCTTGAATATTCATGTTGTTCGCTTTTTTCAAGAATGGTTAACCTCTATAAGTTTACTTAGTCACCCGCGCCTTCAGCACCCAATCCAGCTCGTTGCCATTTGATAGAAGCACGTTTGCACCTTTAAAAGATAGTGGTGCGTTTTGACATAGATTGTCTTGACTACCAAGTATGACATATTTTTTAAAGCTCTGAGCTGCCGGAAGGTGCTCTGTGAGTTTTGCGTAGAATTTTGAAAGTTGTTGAAGTCTCAATTCGTGTTCTGGTTTTCGTTCAGGTAGCTTAGTGGAATATGATGATAACCAAAAGTCGGGAAGGTGTGTTTGCTGTTTCGGATTTCTTGTTTTCTCGGTAGCTTTTCAAGTAGGACTTAAGATGACATTACAATGCTTTCTTTATTTTACGCAATGCTTGGTTCGTACCGCTGTTAAAGTCGAATGAGACATTCTCTGTATTAGAATGTTTCGATAGCTGACGACATTCGTTGAGATAAAAAGGATAAAAGGAAGCTCTCGGCATTGATCAAACCCTCAAGGATGCTCCGTGGAACCGACTTCATAAGCATCATTAGAGGTGATTGAATGCATGCGTCCTTTACAATGGCTAGCACTGCCCTACCGATTTATCGAGTCAATGCTGCTATCATTCCTGGCAGGTCTGGTACCAACAGGATTTTTCGGCCCCGGTGGGATGGAAGGCTTGGTGGGCCTGGTGCTCGGGATTGAACCCATGTGAACTGCAGGCGCCTCGAACCACTGCTTTTCAAGATCCTTCTGTGAGACAATTGGACTATTCAGAGTAATTTTAAAAAAAAACTAAGAACCTGATCTACATAGAACAAGCGTTTCCTAGTGATACTTGAGCTTCTTAAAACGACGCCTTCATTTTAAATTTGTTCGGAGGCAAAATTTCAAAAAAAAAACATCGATGCGTTGTTTTCTTGTTCAGCAACCGTGAGGTTGTTATGCAGCATACATTTACTTCCATAGAAAAACACAATACAATGCAACAGTAGCTGACGATTCGGTAGTATCGCCTTCCTCAGAGCCTGGACGGGTACATTGATTCACAATTTACTAGAGCAAACGCTTCAATAACAAAAACGGAAAGACGAAAAACTCGATGGCAATTACATGGTCAACAGCTTCTAGAGAACGGAGTTGCAAGTCACGAAAAAAAGCGGTGAGTTTCTCGAAGAGCTGTTGATCATGTGATTGCCATAGAGTTTTTTGTCTTTCTGTGTTTGTCATTGAAGCGTTTGGCCCAGTAAATTGAATACCAGTGTACCCTTCCAGGATCTGAAGAAGGCGATACTGCCGAATCGTCAACTACTGTTGCACTGTATTGTGTTTTTCTATGGAAGTAAATGTATGCTGTATAACAACCTCGCGATTGCTGAACAAGAAAACTACGCATCCATATTCGAATGCCAAGGTTAAAAGAAAGTCGATCCTGGGAACTGTTACAGAACATCGATGTTTAGAATTTTAACAGAGAGCTGCCGGCCTTAACCATCCGTGATCTATGCACGGATTTCACTATCCTTTTAGAGGAAATTCTGCTTGTCCAATAATTCCGCCACTTGGACGCGAGCTTTTGTAACAAGAACAAGGAAAGAAATTGTTGAGAAACAGAACTAGAGGATATGATTGTAGTATAAGAAGCATGGTTTCAGTCCATATTCAATACATGCACCTACAGAAGAGATGTGGCCATTCCACTGTTTTTTATTTGAGCTAATAAAGTCTGAAGTTAATAAACTTTGTCCAGAACAGCGATATGTTTACATAAAGCTTGTGGGCGAAAAAGTTCTCTGCCCTCTATGAGTCATGATGATCCCTTTTTCTAAAGCACCATCTGTTTCAATTTCCTTTCATCCTATTGTAAGACCTGTTCTTTTAATCATCCATGACGGTATCATCGACAGAATAAAGATTTAATGCTTTCAACCCTCATTTCGTTCTATCATTCCAGATTTTTCGATTAGGTATCTATCTTCATTGATATTTCCTACGTTGCCATCGACAGCTACTTGCGAATCCATTTTTTTCAACTAATTACGGTGCTTCTAGTTCTTTTTTCATTTGCACAGCTTGACGCGCAGGAAGTTCTGGAATGATTAAAAACCTTGAGTTGTAAAGGAGTGTGAACCCCAGTGTCAAAAGAAACCGTTCTGGCATTAAAGATACATACGAGCAATTAGTCTCTATGCTGCGACAGTGACATGTTGTTTTGAACCAGTTGAGAAGATAAAAGGATAAAGGATAAAGCTCTCGGCGTTGATCAATCCCTGAGGGATGCGCCATGCATTCGACTTCACTGAGCATCGTTGGAGGTGATTGAATGCATATCTGGCCTTTACAATGACTCGCGGTGGCCGGCCGATGTATCGAGCCAGTGCTGCTATCCTCCCAGACAAGTCTGGTACCAATTTGCCGACCCCGGAGGGATGGAAGGCTTGGTGAGCCATGGGCGCATTTTCACGTGCGCGCCGCAGTGGCGCCTCCAACCACTGCGCCACACGCGCCCTTGTTGAGAAGATATCATAAGGAAATTGAGAATTAATCTCCTTTTACCGGTTATCCGACCATCTAATGCCGATAGGACGGCGCTCTGTTTGTAGAACGCTCAGAATTTTGAAGTTTGTGCAATATTGTGCTGAAATAACCGTGCTGGAGCTTTGTCTGGCACCAATTTAGAGCACTACCTATGGCCTCTATAGACGTTAAGGCCTTCTGCCTTGTTACGGGCTCTCTTCGAAGGGACGATTTGTGGCATTTATCTACTTTATTTGGTACCTAGAATAGAACTCTTGTTCTTGGGTGGCCTTGCTGCAGTGTTGAAGCTCGCGCCAGGCAACACAGTTTGGCATTCAGGAACAATCTACAGCCGCCCGACATAGCTGTGGATCATCGAGGTTTTCATTTAGTACAAAAACAACATAAAAATTAGCAGAAATTGACTAATGGGCCAATGTACGTGCTGTCACTCGCAGAGATTTTCGCTGTTATGCCACATTGCTGAAATGCCATACTTAGAGAGTCGAAATATAATTTGTAGCCACACTGATAGATTTTCGGATTTGTAGTGGAATCATCTAAACTAGACAATATAAGATACCACCGTCCTGGTATCAAAGTCGCACAGTAGCAAATCTCCTTCTAATCCACAAGGGCTGCGACTGCCTGTGGTGGGAAAGACCTGGAGCAGACCTTGGCCAAGCTGACCTTGGGATTCCAGGAATCCACAATGGTTTAACCAGCAAATCTCCAAAAAATGGAGATTATGCTGGGGCCCACTCAACCAGTGAGGACGGGCTATTCAAGGGTAAGTGTCAATGAAATTATCAAGGAAAAACCGTGCACTTTAGAACCTCAGTTTGTGCCCAGAAAAAGTGAATCGCAAGGATTTTGTCAACAAATAATTATAGTGTAGAAGGTTACGCCTCTAAATGGAAATAAATGGTTGCAAGAACCGTCACCTGTATCGCCAGCAGTCCCGTAGATCGTCGAGTGACTCGAGCGGGCCCTAGTAAATCCACAATGTACTGAGTAAGGACTCCTTGAGTACCAAGGGCTTCCATGGCTGCTTCTATCTCAGTTGAATCAAAAGCCTTCTTTAAGTCGATGAAAGTGAGACAGAGCGGTCTTTTGTTTCTCGCGATACTTCAATGAGCCTTGTTAACGTGTGAATGTGGTCCATCGTACTAAATCCTTTTGGAAACCCTGCTTGCTCGTATGGCTATCCTTCGTCCAGTGTTCTGTCAATCCTGTTTAGGATGACTCGAGTGAAAAGTTTGCGGACGACAGACAACAAGCAGATTGCGCGATAGTTGCCTATATCGTGTAGGTCGCCCTTCTTGAACAACAACAACACGGTCTTGCTAGCCTTCGACTGAGTAGGGACCTTGCATTGAGACAGGTAATGTGTGAAGAGCCGAGCCAGTGTGCTTACGAGGACTGGCGGAAGGTTCTTCAGGTGTTCTGATCTTATCCTGTCGGGACCTGGCGCTGTTCGATTTTTCACCGACAAGATGGCATGTCGGATTTCGGAAAGGAGAACCGGTGGAACAACATATCCATCCTCCTTTATTTCATATGAGTGATTGTGGATGTAGCCATCGAAGAGATCTGAGTAGTATTCGTGGATGATTTTCTCCATTGCCTTTCTGGACGCTGTTATTGTTCCGTCTGAGCCTCGGAGTGCAATCATCTTGGTCTTGTAATTGGCGAAGCTTCGCCGGGCTTTGCGAATGCTTTTCTCAGCCTCTGCAGCTTCGGCCATAACTGCTGCTCTTCTCTCTTTAAGATCTTCCTTTATCGCCTGTCTGCATTGTTTCGCAAGCTCAGACGTTTGTTCGCGGTTGCCTGCAGCTCGTGCGATTCCACGCTGGCGTATTAGCTCGAGAGTTTCTGGAGACAGACGTCTCTTGCTGACTTTCGAACTCTCAGCTTTCATGGCGCTAGCGTGAGGATGTTGAATGAGCCGATCGTATTCCTCGTCGATGTTGTCGACAACGGTATCTTCCCAACAGCCGACTAATGAGTTGAATAAGTCCCAGTTCGTGGTGGTTCTGGGACTTTGGTTTTTGAATTTAGTGGCTTTTTCTCCTTTCTGCAAGAAATAAAATCTTGCACGAAGGAGACGGTGGTCAGATCCCGTGTAAAATTTTGGAACAACCGCGGACTCGAGCGGGCCCTAGTAAATCCACAATTTTTCCTTGTCGCGTGCAAGAGTAGCCCAGTGGGTTCTGCTCGCTATAGGGACTCATCGGGCATAATATCTTTCTTCCAGGCTTTTCGTGAAGAACTCTGACCATCGGGTCGGTGGTCTTCCTGCAGTACGTTTGACATCCCGAGGAATCCAGTCACTAACAGCTCTTGTCCATCGGCTATCATTCATACGCATTACGAGTCCGGCCCACCTTATCTTCGACTGTTTGGCGTATAGAACGGCATCTTTGATTTTCGGTCGTTGACGTAGGTCGGATCCCATCCCTTACTTGTGTGAAACGGGATACTCTTAGCATCGTCCTTTCGACTGCGCGTTCGATAACGCTGATGTTTCATCCTGCTTACGTAGTGACCAGGTTTCTGACGCATACGTTAGGCCAGGAAGAACCGTTGAGTCGAAAAGGTGGGCACGGAGTCGGGTGTTTTTTTTTCTTCACTAAATCCTCGATGCTCTTGAAAGCTCCCCAAGCCGCTCGTTTCCTTCTGTTAAGCTCTGGAGCTAAGTCGTTCATCATATTGATTTCCCGACCTAGATAGACATAACTGGAGCATTCGGAGATATTCGTTTCGTTGAGCGTGAATGGGCATACGAAACTAATCTGTTTTTTATTAACATCGTTTTCTTGAGATTTAGTCGAAGACCAATCTTTCCACTTGCTTTATCAAAGTCCGCAAGCATACGTTCCGCTTGCCTAATGTCTGGTGTTAATGTCTGCCTTTCCTAACTCCTCTTTTGACGTCAGCGTTAATATCGTTGTAGAATGGTGAAATCTTGGTTGTGAAATTTTTGTTCAGCTCAAGAAGAATCTTTATGTACTGAGTAAGGACTCCTTGAGTACCAAGGGCTTCCATGGCTGCTTCTATCTCAGTTGAATCAAAAGCCTTCTTTAAGTCGATGAAAGTGAGACAGAGCGGTCTTTTGTTTCTCGCGATACTTCAATGAGCCTTGTTAACGTGTGAATGTGGTCCATCGTACTAAATCCTTTTGGAAACCCTGCTTGCTCGTATGGCTATCCTTCGTCCAGTGTTCTGTCAATCCTGTTTAGGATGACTCGAGTGAAAAGTTTGCGGACGACAGACAACAAGCAGATTGCGCGATAGTTGCCTATATCGTGTAGGTCGCCCTTCTTGAACAACAACAACACGGTCTTGCTAGCCTTCGACTGAGTAGGGACCTTGCATTGAGACAGGTAATGTGTGAAGAGCCGAGCCAGTGTGCTTACGAGGACTGGCGGAAGGTTCTTCAGGTGTTCTGATCTTATCCTGTCGGGACCTGGCGCTGTTCGATTTTTCACCGACAAGATGGCATGTCGGATTTCGGAAAGGAGAACCGGTGGAACAACATATCCATCCTCCTTTATTTCATATGAGTGATTGTGGATGTAGCCATCGAAGAGATCTGAGTAGTATTCGTGGATGATTTTCTCCATTGCCTTTCTGGACGCTGTTATTGTTCCGTCTGAGCCTCGGAGTGCAATCATCTTGGTCTTGTAATTGGCGAAGCTTCGCCGGGCTTTGCGAATGCTTTTCTCAGCCTCTGCAGCTTCGGCCATAACTGCTGCTCTTCTCTCTTTAAGATCTTCCTTTATCGCCTGTCTGCATTGTTTCGCAAGCTCAGACGTTTGTTCGCGGTTGCCTGCAGCTCGTGCGATTCCACGCTGGCGTATTAGCTCGAGAGTTTCTGGAGACAGACGTCTCTTGCTGACTTTCGAACTCTCAGCTTTCATGGCGCTAGCGTGAGGATGTTGAATGAGCCGATCGTATTCCTCGTCGATGTTGTCGACAACGGTATCTTCCCAACAGCCGACTAATGAGTTGAATAAGTCCCAGTTCGTGTCTGGTGTTAATGTCTGCCTTTCCTAACTCCTCTTTTGACGTCAGCGTTAATATCGTTGTAGAATGGTGAAATCTTGGTTGTGAAATTTTTGTTCAGCTCAAGAAGAATCTTTATGTACTGAGTAAGGACTCCTTGAGTACCAAGGGCTTCCATGGCTGCTTCTATCTCAGTTGAATCAAAAGCCTTCTTTAAGTCGATGAAAGTGAGACAGAGCGGTCTTTTGTTTCTCGCGATACTTCAATGAGCCTTGTTAACGTGTGAATGTGGTCCATCGTACTAAATCCTTTTGGAAACCCTGCTTGCTCGTATGGCTATCCTTCGTCCAGTGTTCTGTCAATCCTGTTTAGGATGACTCGAGTGAAAAGTTTGCGGACGACAGACAACAAGCAGATTGCGCGATAGTTGCCTATATCGTGTAGGTCGCCCTTCTTGAACAACAACAACACGGTCTTGCTAGCCTTCGACTGAGTAGGGACCTTGCATTGAGACAGGTAATGTGTGAAGAGCCGAGCCAGTGTGCTTACGAGGACTGGCGGAAGGTTCTTCAGGTGTTCTGATCTTATCCTGTCGGGACCTGGCGCTGTTCGATTTTTCACCGACAAGATGGCATGTCGGATTTCGGAAAGGAGAACCGGTGGAACAACATATCCATCCTCCTTTATTTCATATGAGTGATTGTGGATGTAGCCATCGAAGAGATCTGAGTAGTATTCGTGGATGATTTTCTCCATTGCCTTTCTGGACGCTGTTATTGTTCCGTCTGAGCCTCGGAGTGCAATCATCTTGGTCTTGTAATTGGCGAAGCTTCGCCGGGCTTTGCGAATGCTTTTCTCAGCCTCTGCAGCTTCGGCCATAACTGCTGCTCTTCTCTCTTTAAGATCTTCCTTTATCGCCTGTCTGCATTGTTTCGCAAGCTCAGACGTTTGTTCGCGGTTGCCTGCAGCTCGTGCGATTCCACGCTGGCGTATTAGCTCGAGAGTTTCTGGAGACAGACGTCTCTTGCTGACTTTCGAACTCTCAGCTTTCATGGCGCTAGCGTGAGGATGTTGAATGAGCCGATCGTATTCCTCGTCGATGTTGTCGACAACGGTATCTTCCCAACAGCCGACTAATGAGTTGAATAAGTCCCAGTTCGTGGTGGTTCTGGGACTTTGGTTTTTGAATTTAGTGGCTTTTTCTCCTTTCTGCAAGAAATAAAATCTTGCACGAAGGAGACGGTGGTCAGATCCCGTGTAAAATTTTGGAACAACCGCGACATCGGTTAGGCAAAACTTTCTATTTACTATGATATAGTGTATTTCGTTATGGTACTCTCCATTGGGAGTTTGGCTAGGTGGGCCATGGGCGCAGGAGTCGATTCCACGTGCGTGGCGCTGTGGCGCCCATAAGTAAATGTAGTATAATATAATAAATAAGAAGTATAAATAGATATATAAATAAAAAAGTTAATACTTTCTTGAAACTCACTCTTTTATGTGGTTCTCGTGGTAAATTCATGTAGGCAGTGTAAACAAAGTTTTCCATTGTCGGGTTCAAAATCATACTAACGACTGCGTGCTGTAGTTGACGGATTTTCAACAGGTGCTACTGATGATTTCACTATTGAAGATTTCAATACTACTTTTGCCGTTTACTCTTGAGATTTCATTTCACCACTTTTTTGTGGGGAACTTTATTGCCTATGGCTCCAGCTAGTTTTTGCGAACGATTCGCTGAGCGAATTTTTGTCACCTCCCAGCTGGTGGAAATTACTACTCATCTAATGTTGTATTGCCCATTTCACCTCTCCAATCATTGATAGTTGAGATTATTTTCGAGTATTTAGCTAAGCAGAATCGTATACCAAATTTAGTAGCTCGTATGGTGTAGTGGTTAGATCTGTGTTGCGATGCACATGAACACATATTTGGTTCATTCCCGCTTCTCCAGCTAACCAAGGCTCCACAAAGTCGTTCCTGATTTGTTTGGAAGAAAATACTAGTTTAACACATTGTAATACTCTTAAAATTTATTCTTTAGTTATGTTATGCACTTATTCACATCGGCGATTATGAACTCGAGTACAAGGCTCATTCCTCATAGAGTGATCAACATCCAACTTTCTCTATTTTTCTTTAATAATTAGTGAAAGGCAAAGAAAGTTCACTCTTCATTGTTCAGGTTGTGACCTCATCAGCGACTTGGCTACTTGTCATAAGTAGTCACTTCTAGTGATTTTTTATAACGAGATTTTAGAGTAAATAGAAATAAATAGTAGTAAGTCCTTGTGAACTAGTTGCTGCAATAGAATCGTTGATCAATAAAAACTCTCCATAGACTTTCTAATCCTCAAAGCACTGGAGTGAAACATCAGGAAACAACAAACCGTATCTTTTCTTCCTTATTTTACAACATCACAGCGAACTCTAGGTGTTAAATCTCGGTGTGTCAAAAGTAGTAAAAGTATGAAGCTCCCAATATTGATCGGTTCCTGTTGGTGCGCCATGAGCTAGTGTTGCTACCCTGACAAGTCTGGCACACGTCGAAATGAATAGGATCACTAGCATTGTGCAAAATCCTCTTAAGCTGAAGAAATGCGACGACGGGACCGCTAGTCACATTCCAAACAACCACCTTCAACTCTAATTTCTAATTAGTTGCCATGAATGAAATACTTATCTGTAAAAAATAAGGTTAAACCATCTTCTTTTACTTTTTTATTTCGCTCTATGGTACGTTGTAGCATAGAGGTTGGTGTCTTGAAAAGAAAACATGGTCATTGTTTCGAGCACACATCCTAGTATAAAAGGGCATTCCTCTCCAATCCCTCTATGATACCAGAACATCTTAAGAAAGCTCCTAACCACTTCCAAATTCCGATAACTTTATTTGAAGAGAACCTAGGAATGCAGCATCAGTGCCATCTCAGGATTTCAATGAAGTAAATTCGACCATCATACTACGACACTCTTGAAAACGAGAATGTCGTCAGAAAGTGAGCCGACGCACCGAATAATAAATGGGTTTCCAACAATATTTCAAAACCATTCGTGAATAATACAGCTCAATGACGTAGGCCGAGCCAAGCACACGAATGGCTACGGAGAAAAAAACCAGAGATAAGCACAAATTCTTTTGTCTCAATGCGAAGCATCTATCTTCTTCCAAAGAGCCCTAACATGACGTCACCGCCTCCTCTTTTGAGCAGAACTCAAATTTTGAAAGAAAACGCAACAATATATTACATAGTTAATGGTGAAGCTCACCAATTGCTCAGATAATATCTATATCGCAAAAATCGTTCTAATGGTCTATTTCAAATTTTTACTAGCAACGCTGTGAATCGGCTGTGATTCATTGTTTCCAAACTCTTAGAAAAATGCTTTCAGTTTTTTATCCGATAGTGAGAGATTACCTTGGTGATTTTATGCTTAGTTCTTTTGCAAATAATCTATAGACAAGAAATTTTTAAGCAATTTTGATACTACTATTAAGGTATCTTTCTATGCCGAGATTAATTCATTTCTTGATACGCATTTCGGTTGACAGCCTCGAAAAATTCGGGTATCCCAACATGAATTCCATTTGGATTCCACGTTGCTGATTGTGCCTCAAAAAACCTGTTTCAGATCGTTCTCAGGTAGAGCTTGCTCGGAAAATGGGTAACCTTCTGTGCATCGTGGTTTAGAGTGGAGGATTATTCCCTGTCTACGGTAGAAAACTATCTCATTGTACTTTGTTTATGGTCTATTTCATTCGTTTGACTTGTCATCTTACATTGTGATCTCGGACTCTAAGCATTCTTCCATTCCATCCACAGAGCTTTTCATATTTGCGTGCAAGTTGGTCCACAACTGCAACTTGGGGAATTTCACTTCTTCATAAATACTATCGAATGTGGTTCGGGTTGATTTTCCTGAAATTCTGGGGTGACTCCTCTAAAGCGGTCCCAGTTTTTTACCGCAATTAATCTGCGGCTTCTGTAGATCCAAAAAATGAAAGTCATTGGTCTAGTGAGAGCTCAAAGCATTGGCTATAGCGTACACATTTCACAGTTCCTCTAAGCACTGCGCCTCCCGCACCCTTGAGGTAGATTTTGATTGTAATAACATCAACTTAGACTTTTTGACATTAACGTGGCCGATTTCCGAGCCTATTCTAAAATAAGATGCAAACTAAACACTGAGCAATTTTTAAATGCAGAAAATGTTCAGTATGGTTGTTAATAAGTATGGTTGTTACTCACGGATCTCCCTCACATGAAGGATCTCGAGCCGGTTAGTCGCGAGGCTACGTTGCGCGTCTTCAGGTGGCGGATAGGGGTTAATCGCGGGCCAAAAGCGACCTTTGCTTCCCTGAGACGAAGATGGATCCAGGAGATGGACTCCCTGTTTGTGCTGCGCTGGCACATTCCTCCATCCCTCCGGGGTCGGCAAATTGGCACCAGACTCGTCTGGGAGGATAGCAGCACTGGTTCGATACATCGGCAGGCCACCGCGAGTCATTGTAAAAGCCAAAAATGCATTCAGTCACCTCCAACGATACTTAATGAAGTCGAATGCATGGCACATCCCTCAGCGATTGATCAACGCCGAAAGCTTTATCCTTTTATCCTTTATACTACATTTGCTTACATTATATATTCTTATTTTATATATTTATACTTAGTAAGATACTCGTCATGCAATTTCTGCGCTGTAGTTGAAATACCTGATCCAATTTTTAGTTAATGTCGAAAATCAGCTAGAACAATCATTGCAGTTGCATAATAATTCATTAACAGTAGGCAAAGACGTCTTATTTTATAAGGCGAATACGTGGGACAAGGTTTTAGCTCGATTACGGACAGAATAGAAATTGACCGCCGTCTGAATGTTAGTGAACGGTTTTGGGTTTTTGACAAGAGGCGATAGATTGTTCAATAACTAAAGAACCTAAATGGAAAAATGAAGTGCTCCCAGAACAGGCTTCATTCAAATGATGCAGGGAAATTTGTTTTATCCTCTGTCATGGGGAATAAAGAATAAAGCTCCCAAGCTCATGCAATCACCGTCTCTACTGTTATGGCAAATTATGCAGTTTTTCGTTATATATAGACGGTCATATTGGCGGTTGCAAACTAGCTGGCGTCTAAGAGTGTCCGGAGATATTTCTATCACTCTTACGGAATTCTCTTGACCTGCTTTTATTAAGCAACGTTTTATGGCTGCACATATTTCGCTTGAAATAAAGGGCAAGAGGAACGGAGCCTTGTTTTCGCTAGAATTGTCGCCTTGGTGCGTAGTTTTTCTTCTATGCCTATGCCGAGAAGCTACAGTTTCCTAACCATTTGAAATGGCTATTTGGAGCGCTAGTTTCGAGGATTCTTCCTTTGCTCTCTGCCTGTGCACATGTTGGCGAGGGTTGGAAACATATTTCTTACAAGCGCCCTTTTAGTGTGCGAGGAATGAGAGGACAGGTAATGAACCAGTATATTCTTACTGCTTGGCTTTGGATACCATTTTGTGATGCAGCCGTTTTTGGATAGGTCTACCTGAACGTTTAGGAATGGAAGCCAGTTTTCTTTCGTTTTCTCACGGGTGAATTTTATGCACTCTGACTGCTTGTTCAATAACTCAAAACATTTGTCCATCTCTTCTTGTGTGGAGCAGATGACAAAGCAGTCACCTATATACCTACAGTAGAGTAATGGCCCGAGATCGATTACTAGTGCTTCCATTTTAGACATAAAGGCAACGGCAAAGGTTGGTGCCAGTCGCTGTCCCATTGCCAACCCTCACGCTCAGTCGTGGTAAAGCTGTTAAGGATGCACAGTAGAAACGACTTTAGTATGCATTCTTTGACAGAATGTATATTTGGCTTAATGACTTATATGATGACGATCGTTTGTATCTTGTAGAAGTTTTTTTTTATATCTCATCGTATTATAAGTATAACTATCTCCCATATTTATCTGCCACCAAATTACCGATACCAATGGAGTTCCCTCGGGAAAAGGACCGAAGCAACGAGCACGTGTGCCTTCTAGGTAACTACGAACTAGTTACAGGGATTCCATTTACAACCTACTACCACGTATCTTCTTTATTGTGAGGCATCCAATTATTCTTGTAAATTTATCACCGTTATGTTTTCATTGGTATTTCTCTTCACGCCGTAATGAACCACCTCATTTATGCGTCGTTTTCTTTCTCAGCAGTCGCGAGGTTGTTAAACGGCATACGTTGACTTCCATACAACAACAGACATACAACACAATCGTAGCTGACGCTTCGGCAGAATCGCATTCATCAGAGCCTGGCAGGGTACACTAATACGCAACTTACTAGCCTTCCACTGAGGAAGAGCCGCTGATTAGCGTCGCATATGGTTGACGACTGCACCTACCCATATCAACGATCGATTCGAAGGTACGAGGCGAGATTACGTGTGATCTCGGAGCATTCCTACCTGCTGTTCATTTTACGTTTTCGGCATTTATCCAAAAAGCTTCAAGAAGCTTGCGCACTGGTGTTTTGGCATCCTTTGCGAGGACAGCGACTTTTATATCAAAATGCTTTTGTTTCCTATGCGTTCCTAGTGGCGTGCTTCGCCTTAGTTGTCGTTTGCCATCTAGGTTTTCTTTTATGCGCGTTCGTAAAAATCTGCCCGTTTCGGCAATATATTCGTCTCCGCAAGTACCACAAGAGATCAGGTATATCGTACCTGAACTCATGCAATCACCGTCCTTGTCAAAGGGGCAAATTACGCAATTTTCTGTTTCACATAGACGATCATACAGGCAGTTACGAACTAATCGACGGCGAAGAGTATCGGGAGGTATTTCTACTATCGCAACCGGTTCTTCTAGACCCGTTTTTCTTAGGCACCGTTTTATAGCTATACTTACCTTATCGCTAATAAAGGGCAGCATAAACGGGACATTCTTTTGACCAAGTGTTTGGTCTTGGAGCGTCGCTCTCCTTTTAACCATATCTCGTCGGACTACCATTTCGTAGCCATTGGAGATGGCTATTTGCCGAGCCAAGATTCCTCCTTTAATTCCTTCTTCGTACACACGGAGCTGGCTGTTCGAAACATATTTCTCACAATCACCCTCTTTGTGTGAGAAGAATGGGAAGAAAGGAAATGAACGAGGATGTTTTTGTTACTTGGTTTTCAGCACCACTTTATGATTTTTTTTGTCACCTCATTTATTATTCTAAAAGTGTTTTGCTTTTTAATGATTAACTCGAGTCATGCCAAGTTTTTGAGCACTCATTCTCGCATTTCTTAATCTCCTCCTTTTATGTGATTATGATGAAGCTGGAGACTCAGGAGGCAAATGTGACCCTTCGTTCTGTGCGAAAACAAGCGATCAAATAGCGTTTGACCTTAAGTGTATCAAAGAAAAAGAAGAAAAACTGGTAGATGGTACACACATGTCTGCTTTTTCATGATTTTATTATTTGGATTTCGCATTTCTAACAGGTCGAGATTGTATCCCTGCTGGCTCGGCAAAGTGATAGCAAACCATAACGAGAAGTTGAAAGCTACTGACTTTATGCACCGGTAGGGCCCTCGAATTCAATGGATGCACCGCGTACACACTCAGTCACCTCTGTGATAGTTAAGCCGATAGTTTCACATATTTTTTTCTTCTTTACTCATAGTTTGGCTATTCGATTTGTGTTCCACCAAATCACTCAGGACGTTTCATATATGCTTTGAAGAATTTATTGCTATTACAGGCAGAGAGGGAATCGCGATCAACCGTTTCTGAATTGCATGCGTATTTGAGTGATCTTGAAAATTATATTGTCTCAGTAACCATCGTGTAGTAGTTTCATGGGTAAAGCAATTTGGTTGCTAAAAATATGAATGTGTCGGATACTACAGGTGGTTAGAAATTCACTGCGACTCCAGATTGTTCGGACAGCATTCAGGGCAGTTTTACAGTAAATGAAACCACTATGGGCAACACTTCTGTATACTTTCTTACTTAAATACTTGGCCAGTCCACGTTCACTGGTTGTGGAGGCCCCAGCGCAATTTCCATTGTTTCTGAAGTTTGCTGGCTTAGCCATTGTGGTTCCCGTAGTCTCGAAGTCAGCCAGGTCAAAATCTGCCCCAGGTCCTCACCATCACAAGGAACGTCCATTGCCGTGTATCGGAGGGAGATTTGTTGCGAAGCGACTAGTTGGAAACCAAGACGGTGGTGGACCATGGTCAACATTTCCGTTTAGACTGCCTAAATAACAACTATGAAAGGTGCGTATGTATCACATTCAGTTCACGTTCAGTGTGAAGACTTGTGAAGCTTGTGCACTGACAGAGATTCTGTTTTTCAGTGTTTTGTTGACGAGCAAACACGAGGTTGTTACGAGAATACTTGGACGACCCGTCTTCACTAGTTGTACGGGCGCCAACACAATCTCCATCTTTCCTTTTTTTTCTTTTTGGACACTTGCTGGTTGAGCCATTGTGGTTTTCTGGGATGCCGGGGTCAGCCTGGCTAAGGTCTAACCCGGGTTGTTATTACAGCATTTACTAATACGCAATAGCGAAGGTATTGGCGTTTTGCCATCTCCAAAGCCTGGAAATGTCAATCAGACATGCAATCTACTCAATCAAACCCACAATCCAAGTGAAAACCCAACACATGAATCTTCATTCGTATAGCACACAGCTTCTTCTTAACTGTTGCCGTCTTAACATTTTATTTACGATCTGCGATTTTTTCACGGCATGGTATGATGTGAAATACAACCCCTATAATGCTGAGATATTTGAAAAACTTGGGCCCCAGGCCAGATTTGAAACCGCGAATTCTTTAGACCGGCGCTTAACGGTTTCGTAGTCCTTGCAAATTGATATTAGCCGCGCGCGCCAGTTTCAGGGGTTTTCCTTCTGCTCCTCATGTGCACACTCTTGTTGATATTCGTCTCACAAGCGCATTTTTTATATGTGAGTGGTGACAGCACAGTTAATTAACCAGTATATTTCTGTGACTTGGCTTTCAGTGCCATTTGGTGATATGGCGGTCATCGGATAGGTTAATTTCAAAGCTCAGAAATGGAAGCCAGTCTTTTTTTTCGGTTTCTCTCCGTCGAATTTTATGTGCTTGACTGTTCATTCAACAAATAGAAATATTTGCCCATTTTCTCTTGTGTGGAGCACATGACAAAACAATCGTCTACTACATATCTGCAGTAGAGTAATGGCCGGAGATCGATTCTTGGTGCTTCCACCTTGGACATAAAGCAATGGCAATGCTTGGTGCCAGTCGCTGACCCATTGCTAACCTTCTCATTTCTGCCTATCATTTTCCAAACCATCTAATTGAACAATTTATGCACTCTTTTGACTATTCCTCCAAAGGTAAGAGTTTTCATTTCACGTGGAAAGATGTAGAAGCCTGCTTTGTCAGTACTTCAACTAATCATCATTCGTTATATTTCTATTGGAAATTGAATCCCCGTGAGTGGAAGAAATGCTTTATGTCTTCCAAGGTTGTAGACTAGACAGCTGTTTTTTCCGTAATACCTAGACGTTACGTGAACAATTATCGTTTTAACTCTTTCGTGACCGTACACCTTGATTTCAATGCGCACCTTTACTTCGACAGCTTGTCGAACAGAAACTTCATGCTGGTGCTGGTCTACGGATAGGTATTCCCAGCTTTAATTATAAACAGATGTTTCGTACGATGAAATAAAGTCGTTAGACAGAATAATCATCAAACAGACGCAGAAATATACTTCAACTGTCTTTCAAAACCATACGAAACGAATAAAAGCGTGGTTAGATAATGGACGAGTTTTTTCCTTTTCATCATATATAAGAGTTAGATCGCACATAAGAGGTCTCCATGAATATGGGAACATACATAGAAAAACATAGCGAATATATAGAAGTAAGAAAGATGTGGAAAAAATGCGACGGATCCCAATCAGTCGCGTCTCAATGGCACGAGAGCGTGGAAGGGTCAACTGAAAAGCTAAGGAGCAACCCTCCTTGGAAAAGCCGGTAGTGGATGGTCGGTGGTCCATGTGATAATCTGAGCAATACCAAGGATACAACTGTGTCGGCTTTCATCAACCCTTGAAGGACGAGCCATGCATGCGACTTCATTAAGCATTGCTGGAGATGACTGAATGCATATTTGGCCAATACAACGAGAAGCGGTGACTTGCCGACGTATCGAGTTAGTACTGCTATCCTACCAGACACGAGTGTGGCGCAGTGATTGGAAGCGCCATTGTTACAGACACGTGGAATCGATCCTCGAGCTCATGGTCCACCAAACTTTCCATCCGAGGTCAGAAAATTGCTACCAAACTTGTCTGAGAGGATAGCAGCACTGGTTCGATGCGAACCTATGCGTATTGCAGGGCGGATCTAGCCACTGCGCTATGCGCGCACTTTGCCAGCTTGCAGTGGTTAAGAATCCTTGTGATTCAAATCTAAATACCTGCTTATATAAACAAAACTCTCAAAGAGTTTGGGTCGATCGACCATCGAACCAGAAGATCAGGATATCTGGATTCGGGACGTTACCGCGCTGTACGCCAACGTATCGAATGACTCCGCAATGTAAGCCATCTTCGAACTTCTTGTTGAACATGAAGGAAAAATAAAAATGCATGGCTTGTCCATCCAGCAGCTTATGGATCTCTTGAAGGAGTTCCTAAACTGCTCAATTTTCAGATGGCCTGGGAAATACTACGCGCAAATAAGGGGGCTGGCAACGGTTCAGCGATTGGCACTAAGCCATGCCATTGCGTTTATGTCTAGAGTGGAAGCCCCCGTTCTCGGTCTCCGGCCGTCACTCTACTGCAGATATACAGACGATTGTTTTGGCGTCTTCTCTACACAGGAGGAGGTGGAATGGACAAATACTTTGAATTATTGAACGAGCAGTCAGAGTACATCAAAATCACCCAGGAGAAACCGGACGACGATTGGCTCCTGTTTCTAAACGTTCAAATTAACTTGTCAAGTAGCAGTTACATGACAGAATGGTACCGAAAACCGAGTAACAAAAACATCCTGGTTCACTTCCTCTCTTGTCACCCTTCACACACAAAGAAGGCGTTTGTAAGAAACATGTTCCAAACAGCCACCTCTGTGTCCACAAGTAGAGAACTAAGGGAAGAATCGCGCGACTTGGCTCGGCAAACAGCCATCTCCAATGGCTACGAAATTGTAATCCAACGAGATAAGTTTCGAGGGAGAGCGACGCTCCAAAAGGAACGGTTTCGCCAAAACAAGGTCCCGTTTATCCTGCCCTTCATTAACGATGAAATAAGTGCAGCGATAAAACGATGCTTAAGAAGGGCAGATCTAGAGGAATTGGTAGCGATAATTGAAATCCCACTGAATACTCTTCGTCGCCACTTAGTTCGTAACCGCTTGTATGACCGTCTATGCGAAACACAAAATTGCGTAATCTGCCCTTATGAGAGGGACAGTGATTGCATGAGTTCTGGTACTATATACCTGATCTCTTGTGGTACTTGCGGAGATGAATATATTGGCGAAACGGGCAGACCTTTATGTATCCGCATAAAAGAACACCTAGATGGCAAACGAAAAGCAAGACAAGGCACGTCACTAGGCAATTTAGTAGCTCGTATGGTGTAGTGGTTAGATCTGTGTTGCGATGCACATGAACACATATTTGGTTCATTCCCGCTTCTCCAGCTAACCAAGGCTCCACAAAGTCGTTCCTGATTTGTTTGGAAGAAAATACTAGTTTAACACATTGTAATACTCTTAAAATTTATTCTTTAGTTATGTTATGCACTTATTCACATCGGCGATTATGAACTCGAGTACAAGGCTCATTCCTCATAGAGTGATCAACATCCAACTTTCTCTATTTTTCTTTAATAATTAGTGAAAGGCAAAGAAAGTTCACTCTTCATTGTTCAGGTTGTGACCTCATCAGCGACTTGGCTACTTGTCATAAGTAGTCACTTCTAGTGATTTTTTATAACGAGATTTTAGAGTAAATAGAAATAAATAGTAGTAAGTCCTTGTGAACTAGTTGCTGCAATAGAATCGTTGATCAATAAAAACTCTCCATAGACTTTCTAATCCTCAAAGCACTGGAGTGAAACATCAGGAAACAACAAACCGTATCTTTTCTTCCTTATTTTACAACATCACAGCGAACTCTAGGTGTTAAATCTCGGTGTGTCAAAAGTAGTAAAAGTATGAAGCTCCCAATATTGATCGGTTCCTGTTGGTGCGCCATGAGCTAGTGTTGCTACCCTGACAAGTCTGGCACACGTCGAAATGAATAGGATCACTAGCATTGTGCAAAATCCTCTTAAGCTGAAGAAATGCGACGACGGGACCGCTAGTCACATTCCAAACAACCACCTTCAACTCTAATTTCTAATTAGTTGCCATGAATGAAATACTTATCTGTAAAAAATAAGGTTAAACCATCTTCTTTTACTTTTTTATTTCGCTCTATGGTACGTTGTAGCATAGAGGTTGGTGTCTTGAAAAGAAAACATGGTCATTGTTTCGAGCACACATCCTAGTATAAAAGGGCATTCCTCTCCAATCCCTCTATGATACCAGAACATCTTAAGAAAGCTCCTAACCACTTCCAAATTCCGATAACTTTATTTGAAGAGAACCTAGGAATGCAGCATCAGTGCCATCTCAGGATTTCAATGAAGTAAATTCGACCATCATACTACGACACTCTTGAAAACGAGAATGTCGTCAGAAAGTGAGCCGACGCACCGAATAATAAATGGGTTTCCAACAATATTTCAAAACCATTCGTGAATAATACAGCTCAATGACGTAGGCCGAGCCAAGCACACGAATGGCTACGGAGAAAAAAACCAGAGATAAGCACAAATTCTTTTGTCTCAATGCGAAGCATCTATCTTCTTCCAAAGAGCCCTAACATGACGTCACCGCCTCCTCTTTTGAGCAGAACTCAAATTTTGAAAGAAAACGCAACAATATATTACATAGTTAATGGTGAAGCTCACCAATTGCTCAGATAATATCTATATCGCAAAAATCGTTCTAATGGTCTATTTCAAATTTTTACTAGCAACGCTGTGAATCGGCTGTGATTCATTGTTTCCAAACTCTTAGAAAAATGCTTTCAGTTTTTTATCCGATAGTGAGAGATTACCTTGGTGATTTTATGCTTAGTTCTTTTGCAAATAATCTATAGACAAGAAATTTTTAAGCAATTTTGATACTACTATTAAGGTATCTTTCTATGCCGAGATTAATTCATTTCTTGATACGCATTTCGGTTGACAGCCTCGAAAAATTCGGGTATCCCAACATGAATTCCATTTGGATTCCACGTTGCTGATTGTGCCTCAAAAAACCTGTTTCAGATCGTTCTCAGGTAGAGCTTGCTCGGAAAATGGGTAACCTTCTGTGCATCGTGGTTTAGAGTGGAGGATTATTCCCTGTCTACGGTAGAAAACTATCTCATTGTACTTTGTTTATGGTCTATTTCATTCGTTTGACTTGTCATCTTACATTGTGATCTCGGACTCTAAGCATTCTTCCATTCCATCCACAGAGCTTTTCATATTTGCGTGCAAGTTGGTCCACAACTGCAACTTGGGGAATTTCACTTCTTCATAAATACTATCGAATGTGGTTCGGGTTGATTTTCCTGAAATTCTGGGGTGACTCCTCTAAAGCGGTCCCAGTTTTTTACCGCAATTAATCTGCGGCTTCTGTAGATCCAAAAAATGAAAGTCATTGGTCTAGTGAGAGCTCAAAGCATTGGCTATAGCGTACACATTTCACAGTTCCTCTAAGCACTGCGCCTCCCGCACCCTTGAGGTAGATTTTGATTGTAATAACATCAACTTAGACTTTTTGACATTAACGTGGCCGATTTCCGAGCCTATTCTAAAATAAGATGCAAACTAAACACTGAGCAATTTTTAAATGCAGAAAATGTTCAGTATGGTTGTTAATAAGTATGGTTGTTACTCACGGATCTCCCTCACATGAAGGATCTCGAGCCGGTTAGTCGCGAGGCTACGTTGCGCGTCTTCAGGTGGCGGATAGGGGTTAATCGCGGGCCAAAAGCGACCTTTGCTTCCCTGAGACGAAGATGGATCCAGGAGATGGACTCCCTGTTTGTGCTGCGCTGGCACATTCCTCCATCCCTCCGGGGTCGGCAAATTGGCACCAGACTCGTCTGGGAGGATAGCAGCACTGGTTCGATACATCGGCAGGCCACCGCGAGTCATTGTAAAAGCCAAAAATGCATTCAGTCACCTCCAACGATACTTAATGAAGTCGAATGCATGGCACATCCCTCAGCGATTGATCAACGCCGAAAGCTTTATCCTTTTATCCTTTATACTACATTTGCTTACATTATATATTCTTATTTTATATATTTATACTTAGTAAGATACTCGTCATGCAATTTCTGCGCTGTAGTTGAAATACCTGATCCAATTTTTAGTTAATGTCGAAAATCAGCTAGAACAATCATTGCAGTTGCATAATAATTCATTAACAGTAGGCAAAGACGTCTTATTTTATAAGGCGAATACGTGGGACAAGGTTTTAGCTCGATTACGGACAGAATAGAAATTGACCGCCGTCTGAATGTTAGTGAACGGTTTTGGGTTTTTGACAAGAGGCGATAGATTGTTCAATAACTAAAGAACCTAAATGGAAAAATGAAGTGCTCCCAGAACAGGCTTCATTCAAATGATGCAGGGAAATTTGTTTTATCCTCTGTCATGGGGAATAAAGAATAAAGCTCCCAAGCTCATGCAATCACCGTCTCTACTGTTATGGCAAATTATGCAGTTTTTCGTTATATATAGACGGTCATATTGGCGGTTGCAAACTAGCTGGCGTCTAAGAGTGTCCGGAGATATTTCTATCACTCTTACGGAATTCTCTTGACCTGCTTTTATTAAGCAACGTTTTATGGCTGCACATATTTCGCTTGAAATAAAGGGCAAGAGGAACGGAGCCTTGTTTTCGCTAGAATTGTCGCCTTGGTGCGTAGTTTTTCTTCTATGCCTATGCCGAGAAGCTACAGTTTCCTAACCATTTGAAATGGCTATTTGGAGCGCTAGTTTCGAGGATTCTTCCTTTGCTCTCTGCCTGTGCACATGTTGGCGAGGGTTGGAAACATATTTCTTACAAGCGCCCTTTTAGTGTGCGAGGAATGAGAGGACAGGTAATGAACCAGTATATTCTTACTGCTTGGCTTTGGATACCATTTTGTGATGCAGCCGTTTTTGGATAGGTCTACCTGAACGTTTAGGAATGGAAGCCAGTTTTCTTTCGTTTTCTCACGGGTGAATTTTATGCACTCTGACTGCTTGTTCAATAACTCAAAACATTTGTCCATCTCTTCTTGTGTGGAGCAGATGACAAAGCAGTCACCTATATACCTACAGTAGAGTAATGGCCCGAGATCGATTACTAGTGCTTCCATTTTAGACATAAAGGCAACGGCAAAGGTTGGTGCCAGTCGCTGTCCCATTGCCAACCCTCACGCTCAGTCGTGGTAAAGCTGTTAAGGATGCACAGTAGAAACGACTTTAGTATGCATTCTTTGACAGAATGTATATTTGGCTTAATGACTTATATGATGACGATCGTTTGTATCTTGTAGAAGTTTTTTTTTATATCTCATCGTATTATAAGTATAACTATCTCCCATATTTATCTGCCACCAAATTACCGATACCAATGGAGTTCCCTCGGGAAAAGGACCGAAGCAACGAGCACGTGTGCCTTCTAGGTAACTACGAACTAGTTACAGGGATTCCATTTACAACCTACTACCACGTATCTTCTTTATTGTGAGGCATCCAATTATTCTTGTAAATTTATCACCGTTATGTTTTCATTGGTATTTCTCTTCACGCCGTAATGAACCACCTCATTTATGCGTCGTTTTCTTTCTCAGCAGTCGCGAGGTTGTTAAACGGCATACGTTGACTTCCATACAACAACAGACATACAACACAATCGTAGCTGACGCTTCGGCAGAATCGCATTCATCAGAGCCTGGCAGGGTACACTAATACGCAACTTACTAGCCTTCCACTGAGGAAGAGCCGCTGATTAGCGTCGCATATGGTTGACGACTGCACCTACCCATATCAACGATCGATTCGAAGGTACGAGGCGAGATTACGTGTGATCTCGGAGCATTCCTACCTGCTGTTCATTTTACGTTTTCGGCATTTATCCAAAAAGCTTCAAGAAGCTTGCGCACTGGTGTTTTGGCATCCTTTGCGAGGACAGCGACTTTTATATCAAAATGCTTTTGTTTCCTATGCGTTCCTAGTGGCGTGCTTCGCCTTAGTTGTCGTTTGCCATCTAGGTTTTCTTTTATGCGCGTTCGTAAAAATCTGCCCGTTTCGGCAATATATTCGTCTCCGCAAGTACCACAAGAGATCAGGTATATCGTACCTGAACTCATGCAATCACCGTCCTTGTCAAAGGGGCAAATTACGCAATTTTCTGTTTCACATAGACGATCATACAGGCAGTTACGAACTAATCGACGGCGAAGAGTATCGGGAGGTATTTCTACTATCGCAACCGGTTCTTCTAGACCCGTTTTTCTTAGGCACCGTTTTATAGCTATACTTACCTTATCGCTAATAAAGGGCAGCATAAACGGGACATTCTTTTGACCAAGTGTTTGGTCTTGGAGCGTCGCTCTCCTTTTAACCATATCTCGTCGGACTACCATTTCGTAGCCATTGGAGATGGCTATTTGCCGAGCCAAGATTCCTCCTTTAATTCCTTCTTCGTACACACGGAGCTGGCTGTTCGAAACATATTTCTCACAATCACCCTCTTTGTGTGAGAAGAATGGGAAGAAAGGAAATGAACGAGGATGTTTTTGTTACTTGGTTTTCAGCACCACTTTATGATTTTTTTTGTCACCTCATTTATTATTCTAAAAGTGTTTTGCTTTTTAATGATTAACTCGAGTCATGCCAAGTTTTTGAGCACTCATTCTCGCATTTCTTAATCTCCTCCTTTTATGTGATTATGATGAAGCTGGAGACTCAGGAGGCAAATGTGACCCTTCGTTCTGTGCGAAAACAAGCGATCAAATAGCGTTTGACCTTAAGTGTATCAAAGAAAAAGAAGAAAAACTGGTAGATGGTACACACATGTCTGCTTTTTCATGATTTTATTATTTGGATTTCGCATTTCTAACAGGTCGAGATTGTATCCCTGCTGGCTCGGCAAAGTGATAGCAAACCATAACGAGAAGTTGAAAGCTACTGACTTTATGCACCGGTAGGGCCCTCGAATTCAATGGATGCACCGCGTACACACTCAGTCACCTCTGTGATAGTTAAGCCGATAGTTTCACATATTTTTTTCTTCTTTACTCATAGTTTGGCTATTCGATTTGTGTTCCACCAAATCACTCAGGACGTTTCATATATGCTTTGAAGAATTTATTGCTATTACAGGCAGAGAGGGAATCGCGATCAACCGTTTCTGAATTGCATGCGTATTTGAGTGATCTTGAAAATTATATTGTCTCAGTAACCATCGTGTAGTAGTTTCATGGGTAAAGCAATTTGGTTGCTAAAAATATGAATGTGTCGGATACTACAGGTGGTTAGAAATTCACTGCGACTCCAGATTGTTCGGACAGCATTCAGGGCAGTTTTACAGTAAATGAAACCACTATGGGCAACACTTCTGTATACTTTCTTACTTAAATACTTGGCCAGTCCACGTTCACTGGTTGTGGAGGCCCCAGCGCAATTTCCATTGTTTCTGAAGTTTGCTGGCTTAGCCATTGTGGTTCCCGTAGTCTCGAAGTCAGCCAGGTCAAAATCTGCCCCAGGTCCTCACCATCACAAGGAACGTCCATTGCCGTGTATCGGAGGGAGATTTGTTGCGAAGCGACTAGTTGGAAACCAAGACGGTGGTGGACCATGGTCAACATTTCCGTTTAGACTGCCTAAATAACAACTATGAAAGGTGCGTATGTATCACATTCAGTTCACGTTCAGTGTGAAGACTTGTGAAGCTTGTGCACTGACAGAGATTCTGTTTTTCAGTGTTTTGTTGACGAGCAAACACGAGGTTGTTACGAGAATACTTGGACGACCCGTCTTCACTAGTTGTACGGGCGCCAACACAATCTCCATCTTTCCTTTTTTTTCTTTTTGGACACTTGCTGGTTGAGCCATTGTGGTTTTCTGGGATGCCGGGGTCAGCCTGGCTAAGGTCTAACCCGGGTTGTTATTACAGCATTTACTAATACGCAATAGCGAAGGTATTGGCGTTTTGCCATCTCCAAAGCCTGGAAATGTCAATCAGACATGCAATCTACTCAATCAAACCCACAATCCAAGTGAAAACCCAACACATGAATCTTCATTCGTATAGCACACAGCTTCTTCTTAACTGTTGCCGTCTTAACATTTTATTTACGATCTGCGATTTTTTCACGGCATGGTATGATGTGAAATACAACCCCTATAATGCTGAGATATTTGAAAAACTTGGGCCCCAGGCCAGATTTGAAACCGCGAATTCTTTAGACCGGCGCTTAACGGTTTCGTAGTCCTTGCAAATTGATATTAGCCGCGCGCGCCAGTTTCAGGGGTTTTCCTTCTGCTCCTCATGTGCACACTCTTGTTGATATTCGTCTCACAAGCGCATTTTTTATATGTGAGTGGTGACAGCACAGTTAATTAACCAGTATATTTCTGTGACTTGGCTTTCAGTGCCATTTGGTGATATGGCGGTCATCGGATAGGTTAATTTCAAAGCTCAGAAATGGAAGCCAGTCTTTTTTTTCGGTTTCTCTCCGTCGAATTTTATGTGCTTGACTGTTCATTCAACAAATAGAAATATTTGCCCATTTTCTCTTGTGTGGAGCACATGACAAAACAATCGTCTACTACATATCTGCAGTAGAGTAATGGCCGGAGATCGATTCTTGGTGCTTCCACCTTGGACATAAAGCAATGGCAATGCTTGGTGCCAGTCGCTGACCCATTGCTAACCTTCTCATTTCTGCCTATCATTTTCCAAACCATCTAATTGAACAATTTATGCACTCTTTTGACTATTCCTCCAAAGGTAAGAGTTTTCATTTCACGTGGAAAGATGTAGAAGCCTGCTTTGTCAGTACTTCAACTAATCATCATTCGTTATATTTCTATTGGAAATTGAATCCCCGTGAGTGGAAGAAATGCTTTATGTCTTCCAAGGTTGTAGACTAGACAGCTGTTTTTTCCGTAATACCTAGACGTTACGTGAACAATTATCGTTTTAACTCTTTCGTGACCGTACACCTTGATTTCAATGCGCACCTTTACTTCGACAGCTTGTCGAACAGAAACTTCATGCTGGTGCTGGTCTACGGATAGGTATTCCCAGCTTTAATTATAAACAGATGTTTCGTACGATGAAATAAAGTCGTTAGACAGAATAATCATCAAACAGACGCAGAAATATACTTCAACTGTCTTTCAAAACCATACGAAACGAATAAAAGCGTGGTTAGATAATGGACGAGTTTTTTCCTTTTCATCATATATAAGAGTTAGATCGCACATAAGAGGTCTCCATGAATATGGGAACATACATAGAAAAACATAGCGAATATATAGAAGTAAGAAAGATGTGGAAAAAATGCGACGGATCCCAATCAGTCGCGTCTCAATGGCACGAGAGCGTGGAAGGGTCAACTGAAAAGCTAAGGAGCAACCCTCCTTGGAAAAGCCGGTAGTGGATGGTCGGTGGTCCATGTGATAATCTGAGCAATACCAAGGATACAACTGTGTCGGCTTTCATCAACCCTTGAAGGACGAGCCATGCATGCGACTTCATTAAGCATTGCTGGAGATGACTGAATGCATATTTGGCCAATACAACGAGAAGCGGTGACTTGCCGACGTATCGAGTTAGTACTGCTATCCTACCAGACACGAGTGTGGCGCAGTGATTGGAAGCGCCATTGTTACAGACACGTGGAATCGATCCTCGAGCTCATGGTCCACCAAACTTTCCATCCGAGGTCAGAAAATTGCTACCAAACTTGTCTGAGAGGATAGCAGCACTGGTTCGATACATCGGTAGGCTACCGCTAGTCTTTGTAAGTGCTAGATATGCATTCAGTCACCTCTAACGGTACTTGATGAAGTCGAATGCACGGCGCATCCCTCAGGGATTGATGAACGCAATGAGCTTTATCTTTTTATCCTTTATCCTCCCAGACAGGTCTGGTACCAATTTACCGACCGGGAAGGATGGAAGGCTTGGTGGGCCATGGGGTGGATTCCACGTGCGTGTCGTAGTGGTGCCTAAAAAAGGGGGGGTGGGGGGTGGTGCAGAAGCGAACCTATGCGTATTGCAGGGCGGATCTAGCCACTGCGCTATGCGCGCACTTTGCCAGCTTGCAGTGGTTAAGAATCCTTGTGATTCAAATCTAAATACCTGCTTATATAAACAAAACTCTCAAAGAGTTTGGGTCGATCGACCATCGAACCAGAAGATCAGGATATCTGGATTCGGGACGTTACCGCGCTGTACGCCAACGTATCGAATGACTCCGCAATGTAAGCCATCTTCGAACTTCTTGTTGAACATGAAGGAAAAATAAAAATGCATGGCTTGTCCATCCAGCAGCTTATGGATCTCTTGAAGGAGTTCCTAAACTGCTCAATTTTCAGATGGCCTGGGAAATACTACGCGCAAATAAGGGGGCTGGCAACGGTTCAGCGATTGGCACTAAGCCATGCCATTGCGTTTATGTCTAGAGTGGAAGCCCCCGTTCTCGGTCTCCGGCCGTCACTCTACTGCAGATATACAGACGATTGTTTTGGCGTCTTCTCTACACAGGAGGAGGTGGAATGGACAAATACTTTGAATTATTGAACGAGCAGTCAGAGTACATCAAAATCACCCAGGAGAAACCGGACGACGATTGGCTCCTGTTTCTAAACGTTCAAATTAACTTGTCAAGTAGCAGTTACATGACAGAATGGTACCGAAAACCGAGTAACAAAAACATCCTGGTTCACTTCCTCTCTTGTCACCCTTCACACACAAAGAAGGCGTTTGTAAGAAACATGTTCCAAACAGCCACCTCTGTGTCCACAAGTAGAGAACTAAGGGAAGAATCGCGCGACTTGGCTCGGCAAACAGCCATCTCCAATGGCTACGAAATTGTAATCCAACGAGATAAGTTTCGAGGGAGAGCGACGCTCCAAAAGGAACGGTTTCGCCAAAACAAGGTCCCGTTTATCCTGCCCTTCATTAACGATGAAATAAGTGCAGCGATAAAACGATGCTTAAGAAGGGCAGATCTAGAGGAATTGGTAGCGATAATTGAAATCCCACTGAATACTCTTCGTCGCCACTTAGTTCGTAACCGCTTGTATGACCGTCTATGCGAAACACAAAATTGCGTAATCTGCCCTTATGAGAGGGACAGTGATTGCATGAGTTCTGGTACTATATACCTGATCTCTTGTGGTACTTGCGGAGATGAATATATTGGCGAAACGGGCAGACCTTTATGTATCCGCATAAAAGAACACCTAGATGGCAAACGAAAAGCAAGACAAGGCACGTCACTAGGCACGCATAGGATACAAAAGCATAGTGGAGACGATTTTGATATAAAAGCCGCTATCCTCGCACGGGATACTAAAACACCAACGCACAAACTCCTGGAGGCTTTTTGGATAAATGCCAAAAATCCTACAATGAATAGCAGGGAGGAATGTCCCGAAATCACGCGTGATCTCGCCCCTTTCCTTTGCATCGATCGTTGACGGGGGGTGCTGCAGTCGTCAGCCATATGCGACTCTGAGCGGCTGTTGCTCCTCGATGGAAGACAAATGAAGAAGAGCTTGCCGATCTTTCTGTTTGTGCTGTTGAAGTGTTTGACCTAGTAAGTTGCGTATTGGTGTACCCTTCCAGGCTCTGAAGAAGGCGATTTTGCCGAAACGTCAACTACGATTGTGTTGTATGTGTGTTATTGTATGGAAGTAAACGTATGATGTTTAACAACCTCGCAAATGCTAAGAGAGAAAACGACGAATTCAATTTGGTTGTTTCAGAACGATTTAACAGTCAGTGCAGTTCTTAGGCAATTCATTCGTTCTCAATGAGTTACTGCCCCCATCTTGAGTGGGTGGTGTTACTGATTAGAATTATTAAATACTTCTACTACGGTCGTTTCTCCGGCAACATCTACCCATCCCCCAAGCCCCCTCCCAAAGAAAACGCACATGCGAGGAGAATGCCTTTTGGGACACTGCCCTACGCGAGATTGCTTTCAAATGGCTGTCTTTCGCCTCTCAGGAGAAAGCTCTTCAAAAGAAAAAAAAGGCAAAGTGCCAGTGGAATATAAATTGCGACACGAGTGTTTCTTTGTGAAGATGGGCCATCAGGGTGCCAAGTCGATACACAAGGCAGCTTTTCACCAGATTTCTTCCACATCGTTTAGCAATTGTATATTAATCGCAATATTTTCTCATCTTGTTTACTACTCATACGAAAAGCATTGGTAATAGTGGCTTATTTCTACTACGTTCAATCTTTTCTTAAACATCAGTTATTCACTGAAACGTAACAATTTACAGCAAAATTTCGTTTCTCTTACAAAACAAATAAGGGGCGCATGTGGCGCAGTGGTCGGAGGTGCTCTTCAACACACACGTGGAGTCGATCCCCGCTCCCATGGCCCATCAAGCAAATTGGTAGCAGACTTGTCTGGTAGGATAGCAGCACTAGCTCGATAGATCGTTAGGCCACTGCGAGTCACTGTAAAGGCCAGATTTGCATTCAATCACCTCCAAACGATGCGTAATGAAATCGAATGCACAGCGCATTCCTCAGGGATTGATCAACGCCGAGAGCTTTATGTTTTATCCTTTATCCTACAAAGCAATGAAAAGATTCTTTTATTTGGCTCAAACCTGATTATGTTCAAGCACTAGAATTCAATAGTGACTAATTTTTCTCTTCTTCTTTGTTCGCCAATCAATTCCGAGATTTTTTTCCCACTATGTTATACTTCGTTACTTGACTTGTCTGACTTCACAAATAACGCATAATAGTGCTGATCACGGCATAATTTTGACTCCATAAGTATTTGTCTGGTTCAGTAAGGTTTTGTTCTGTTAGGAAAACGTGCCTGCCTTAAGGCTTGAAACAGGTAAATCTAAACTAACAATAATTACGACTCGCAAAATGGGGCCCGACGTCAAGCTTTGAGAAACTGATATGGCGTGGTGTTGTCGAAATTCAGGCTCCATAGGAACCCACTGGAACTGAATTAAAGCACTGTATATGGTACGCTATGCGGAGTATTGTTTTGCTGCTACACCACTTGAACAGCGTCCTTGAAAGCCGATCTTCATGCTCAGTTCACGTAAAAGTTATGTGATCGGCGTATAAGGTATAAAAAATGGAAACGCTGACGTAAGCCAAGAAAAACACACTTGTTAGGGGTCTTGTTTCGTTGGAGAAAAGATCCTGTTACGAAATATGTTCCCATAGACTTTGTTGTTCACGACTTCGCTGTTCTTCCCATGTATTCATCACCTCGCTCAGTCGTCTCCTTCTTCAACCTTCATTTCTAAAAGAGACTGCTATCATCAAATGTCATTCACTAGACTGAACAGCTGATTAGAGAGACTTGTATGCCTTGCAGGGCCAGTTGAGCGAAATGATCCATAATTAAAACCGTTTTAAAAACTCATTGTTGGGGATGTTAACAATATGTTACGAAGTAGGAGAAAAGTGGAAAATTTGAAATATCAAGTGGAAAGGAAAGCCGAACGAGTGGGTGCAAATCATAGTACTCGTCCTCTGTTGGAAAACCTTTTTGAGCAAGAAGAAAAGTCTCACTTGGACATTAGAGTTTTCCAGCGGCACCATTAATGAAGAGATTGATCACATCTTTATGCACAGAAGAAGTTTAGCAATATACCATCCGTTTCTACACGATTCCATCACTTCGTGCATCTGAAGCTTTTGTTTAACCGCAGTTCAGAATTCAATAATTCAGATATTTTGATGGTTTCTGTTGAATGAAGAAATGATCAACTACCGCCCAATTCGTTTATTAAAGGTCTCCCTATACAAATCTTTCGTTGAGGTATTTGCAAATCATAAAGCCTGCGTGAAGCTGAGTTGACCATCTAAGCAAGCAGAATTCTAAAACGAATTCTATCTCCTCGCTCGCATCGAGTCTCCAACTAACCCTTTTTGTTTTGTTCTAACTACGATAAAGGGTTCGATAGCTACGAAACGAATGCCATTTTGCCACTGTTCGTCGAAAAAAAGTGTGGATTATTCTTTAAAAGAATTTTGGTGAGCGTCGTAGCAAATTTACCCTCAAAGTGCAGCTCTTCCATCAACCTCTTAGGATCCTCATAGGAAGGCGAGTCTGAAAGGGTGATAGCGTTGTCCAGGCTTGCATTCCATGGAATAATTTCTTTTTTGCGCCAACCTGTCTTTTATATCTACCGTGGAGATCCCAACGATGCTAGCATTAGACTCTTTTCCTCGCACCCATCATTCTCGAAGTCATCGAATTTCTCGCTTATGGATCTCACTGGTGCTCGAGAATTTATTCATCTTCGTCACGAATGTCGTTGGATGGTAGTATAGTCGATTCTTCCTGGAGCCTTGAGATAGTCGGACTAGAGTGCTCTCACTTGGACTGCAGAGGGAAATAAAAAACTTTTTTTTATACAAATCTGGTGTTAAATTCACGATCCTGGGAGGTGAAGGGCTTGGTGAGCTCGGAGCAACGTCGAACCAGTTCAGCGCTCGTACTGAATGGCGTCAGTACACCTGCGCTACACGTCCCGTTATTCATTGAATAATGAAGTCGCTCCACTCTGGACGAAAAAGCACAAGCAGTAATGGAATTTGCTACAGAACCTACGTTTTGACGACGTTTTCGACGACGAATTTTTTAAGAGGCACCATTAGAAAACAAACGAAACTAAATGAGTTTATGGATAAGGAAAAATGGATTCAAAAGCATATAAATCAGACTAAAAGCAAGTCGAAAAAAGTGTTCGTAAAAGAAGTGAATTAAAAGCTCAGTACGAGGGCTTAGATGAGTCGAAGTGATGGCGTAATTGTTAAGAACGACGGGATTTATGGGCTGCGATGTCCAGTTTATTGGGCAGCCGTTAGAGCTCATTGCTTTGCAGCTTTAGTTTTGCACGAGTTTATCGTAAAAAAAAACTCTCTACGTCGTTCATATACGCCACGTTTTCTTGGCCTCAAATATCACTTTGTGTTGCTGAAAGGCTATTTTTATAAATTGAGGCGGAAATATTATTTAGTATTTATCTAGTATTTATTTATTTAGTATTTAGAAATATTTAGTGAACGACAAAATTTTCCGCGTTGCCGATCATAAGAGGAGGCTCCACTCATTGGACACCACTCAGCATCTTAGAGGCAGCAGAATGCATGTTTGCTCTATACAAAGAATTTAGCTTGCCTACACACGTGTCAACTCTCTGTCTCTTTTCACTTCTGTGAACCAGTCTTTCGTCAGTTTTCCGATCCCGAAGGGATGGAAAGCTCGGTTATACAACAGTGTGTGGTTGAACCTCATGTTTGCATTGTTGTGCAGGACACCTCTAACCACTACGCTACATATACTTTTTTTTATTCAATTGACAAAGGAACCATATGCATACATCTGATGCGTCATAATTTCAAGATAAAATCGGGTTTTAGTCTATGGAGAAAAAAGTCGGGAGTCGTTTAGCGAATTAACCGAATGAGGTGCCATTCTCCTAGAACAAAGAAGAAAATTGTGTTTAATGATAATGATACGCTTGTAGCACAGTGGTCGAGGGCACCTTTTAAAACACATAGGATCTATCTCAGCGCCCCATTCTCACCAATCGATTCATCCCCCCGGAGTCGGCAAATTGGTACCTGACTTGCATGGGAAGATAGCAGCACTTACTCGATTTATCGTTAGGCCACCGCTAGTCATTGTAAAGGCCGGATATGTATTCAGTCACCTCCAACGATACTTAGTAAAGTCGAATGCACGGCGCATTTCTTAGGGATCGGTCAACTCTGAGAACTTTATCCTTTTCTATGCTTTAAAGTAATGGTAGGATCTTCTTCTAATTAGTGAAATTAATAACGATAGGAGTATATATATGGTGAACGAACTCTCGGGGAATTTGGGTTCAACGGATTTTGACGCCAATTTGCTTGCTAGCCACCAAGCCAACGATGAATGAGGCCGTACGCCATGAATATTAGAACTGCTCTGAATTAGTTTACGTCGAAACGACTTAAATAGTTTGCATTCTTCCATGTTCCGCTGCCTTAAGCGTGGCATTATTGATTGCTCTTTGTACTGATTAAAATCTCGTTTATATGAATACAAAAATATAAACCAAATAGAACACTTTCTTGAAAAAATGAATAACAGAAAATAGTATCTTTTTGTGGCCTTAAATGACTTTAGAGCTAAAAAAGCGCTTTGTTAAGACCAGCCGTCATAAAGCACACTGGTTCAATCCCGTTGCTACCAAATTATACCTCCCATCCTTTCGGAGTAGGAAAAGTGGGACGAAAATTGTCTGAGGCGAACATCTCCAAATCCCAAAAGCTAACCGCTGTCCTTGTTTAAAAGTTGAGCGCGCCCTAGCGCAGGTATACTAGGACTTCAAGTGAGGTCTTCTCGAGCAATATTCAGTGACATTTATAATGAAGACAAAATCCTCAACTGGTTGCCGAATGCACATCCAAATTCCGAATAGCTTCACAAATTACGGATGACAGATCAATTCGAAAGAAGGAGGTCTTGGGATCAGCACAATATATGAATTAGGTAGTGTGAAGAAAAACAAGCGTTCGTCGAAAAATATTACGCAGTGCTACTTATCGAAAAATTTTGAAAAATAATGCATAACTTTAGAAACGTGTCTGACTACGTATTTACCTTTATACATATTCCACTTTTACTTCAGATGGAGTTTTCCTTCCTCAAAACTCAAATCTATACATAAAATGGCGATCGATGTATGATCGCATTTGTTTGATGTTTACTCATTTGCTCCATGGCCTCTCGACGCTGCTCTTGGCACCGTCAGTATCGTCTCTGCGATCAGAACCGTTTTCACTCAAAGAAACCAGAATTATTTGCATGGTAACGAACTGTTGTACTAATTAGGCTTTAGAAACCTCGGAAAGATTGATGACGCTTTTTTTGCGGATTTTTCTCTCTCGTCTTCGTTTGTGACTTAAGTGCTTCATTGGTAATTGTTACAATTTAATAATTTCTTACCTAATTAGATTAATTAACAACGCGTAGTATTAACAATAGTAAAGCTCTAAAAAAAGCTTTCGGCGTTGATCAATCCCTGAGGGATGCGCCATGCATTCGACTTCATTAAATATCGTTGGAGGCGATTAAATGCATATCTGGCCTTTACAATGATGACTCGCGGTGACCTGCCGATGTATCGAGCCAGTGCTGCTATCTCCTCAGACAAGCCTGGTACCAATTTGCCGACCTCGAAGGGATGGAATGCTTGGTGGGCCATGGACGCAGGGATGGATTCCACGTGCGTGTAGCAGTGGCGCCTCCAACCACTGCGCCACACGCGCCCTTTTTAATTTAATTAATACCGTAACAATAATGATAAGTAATATTAATAACAGTAGCGCCAATAAATGCAACACTAATAATTATTCGGTAGAAAGGTTATGAAAATTATTTATAGCTAGGGAAAGATGATGTTTATTAAATCGTCTTTGTCTTCCACGTATCGTTCCTCTTCTCATTTTTTTTTTCGCTTCTTACTCTCTCCTCCTTTCCCTTTCTCCTCGTTTTATTATCGCTCTTCTATGCTTTTCTTCTAGTTTTCCTCACTTTCGTTTTCTGTTTTTTCTTATTCTTTTCGGCTGCCTACTTAGTGTTTGTATTCCTTTTCGCATTCCTACCAATTTTCTTCCTAATACTAGTTTCCTCTCATTTTTTGCATGACCATATCATGTCGGGTCATCATAAACTCCCAATGAATGTTCGACTTAATTGGGAAGCCGATTCCGGGTAGTCGCCTAATTCTGAAATTATTCAGAAGCCAACTGCCTTCCTCATATTGGCAGTACCATTTCGCATAGTGTTTAAATTGTCGTTCTTTTCAGGTCTAACAATAGCTTTTCTACTTAATAATAAGATCGCATACATAATTTCGATCCAAGTTCGCTCGCTAGATGTTAGTTCTAGTAATTCCCACGCCCGACTTTTATTGTTTCTAGTGTTCATCTATCTTAAAACTCTCATGAAAAATCGCGGTGGTAATAAAAACTGCGGAAATAGTGTCAAGCTTTTGTGAAGACCTCACATTTCTGGACTTCTATTTAGATAAAGGGCGTCTCATGTAAAATTTGTGGGACAAGTCTAATGTTGTTCTCATTATAGATTATACCCTTCTGTGTTTTTGCCAATCGAGAGTCATGCGATCAAGGTAAATATCAAATCACCTGTATCACCTGTATCACCTGTAGTCCCGTTGATCGTCGAGTGACTCGAGCGTGCGCCAGTAAATCCTCCATTTTCCCTGTCGCGTGCAAGAGTAGCCAGTGGGTTCTGCTCGCTTTACTGACTCGTCGAGCATCATATCTTTCTTCTAGGCTCTTCGTGAAGATCTCTGACCATTGAGTCGGTGGTCTTCCTGCACTACGTTTGACATCCCGAGGAATCCAGTCACTGCTGACTCTTGTCCATCGGTTATCTTTCATACACATAACGTTTCCAGAGCACCTTATTTTCGATCTATCTTTAAATACCAGATAGTTCAAAAAATAAACTTTGTTTTTTAATCTTTAACGGCTTTTTGTCTTTAACCTTAAACAGACCCATTTCCATGGTTGTCTTCTCCATCATGAAACTTCTAACACCGACATTTCATCATGAGGTCGTTAGCAAACAAGTGACCATCTGCATTGGTGTAAATTCATACGTGGATGAGTGAATCTGGTCACATGCATTGACTCCTATGCAATTTCCCACTCTTTTGCCGCAAAACACTTATTTGCTGTCATTTTTCTTTTTAAGCAATAGCCTGCTCACTACTGATACTGTGGTAGACGTGGTGTGCAAAGAGCTATTCTCTACATTCAGTATTTATTTTCATTTATTTTATGGCCCATCTTCACATTTAATGCGCGGATCCCAGCACTACGTGCATTTGATTGATTTCCTTGCACCCACCTCTTTCCCAAATTTTTGCGTTTGGCGTTGCTTGAGGACTTTCGTCTTCATGTTTTTCGTCTGTGGAAAGCATTAGAAGTAGTCGCGTTTTTGCTAACGGTTCCCTGAGCAAAATGTGACGCAGTTATTGAAAACTTTTCAACTCCTTTATGACACAATTGGTAGGGACGGGAAGAAAAGTTTGCTAGACCTTTTTGTCGTTTTTTGCCCTGTCCATCAGTCATTTCCCAACGAACTAGCCGATGGAACGCCATCCTTTTCGCCTATTATTGCAATACTTTGTAATGAATAAGTTTGTACATTTTCACAGGCTTATCTCTCTACCTCCACCACTTTGAGAGAATTCGGGAATCTGCATTGGCTGTTTGATAAAAAATTTGCGTATGGAGCTAGAAGAGCTAAAAAGTAGATAAAAAATATGACAACTGTAATGGTTGGTTGAAAAGCGTCATTAATTAACATATGAAGCTCACACGGTTTTAAGCGTCCCTGCCTCATTGGACGACGACTAATCTTCATCCGTCATAGACGCGCTAGTTTTCCGGAAATAGGCGATAGTTTTTCGATGACTAGATGACTTAAGGGATTGGGAACATGATGGAGCTGTAGAAAAGACTTCGCTCTATCGTTTTATGAGAATGACTTGCATGTATACTATTATTTACTATATGTTGCTATGGTCTATCAAATAAACACATCACTGCCAGCAATGAAATCTTCTGTAATTTATGTCATATCCATCTCGGTGTTTTTTTAATACTCGCGCTTTCCGTATAATGACTCCGCTTCACTATAGCGAATAGAATTGAAAAGGCAGTCAGCAGCTCGTCAGATCACCCGTCAATGAACTTTTTTGAGAAAGAGTTCTTTATATATTCCTAAATGCAGAAAACTGCTTTCACCGGCAGACAGTTGTAGCATTTGCTTTGAAGAAGCTCTTGATCAACTGCAAAAGTCTAGCAAAATTGTTCTCTGTGCCAAAATAAACGATAGAGAAGAAAATGACTCTGGCAGAGCTCATACCGGCTGCTCGCGGGGCTCGCATGATCTTCTCCTCATGCAAATAGTTTTGAGGTTTCTTAGCACATTGAAGATGTTATTCCTAGAAGGTCTTTTTCAATAATTAATATTTTTAGGATAAATTTTGCCCATTTGTTTCCGTTTGATAGAAATTGAATTCATGTGTTTATGCGCACAGATCCACTTAGATTCCTTGGCGCTTCCTTTCCTCACTGTGTTCAATTTTCCAGTATAGTGACCAAAATCCGTCAACAACTTTTTCCCACACAGTCTATAAAACTATCTAAAAATCCAGTGCGATTCTGGATGACGTTTCGGTGGATTAGCCTGCTTTCAAGCTTGGAATGGTCAAAAATCCACTTAGCCAAACGTTTAAATCAGCTCATGAGATAAAACTCAGTTCAGAAATTTAATTCGCATGATAAACATTTTGTTTTGAACACTCACCATTTTCTTGATCGTTTTATTTACTGCCTACTCTTTCTGATGGCAGGGTATATTACCAAATATAACTTTAATGATGCTGAGATACTAAATGTCTCCAAAGAAGAATAGTAACGCGTTCACCACCACACCATGCGGGTCCTTCGTTTCGCCTGTCTCTCAGCTAGTTCTATCGAATTCTGCCATTAGCATTCACCCATTAGGAGGACTGATCTGGGATTGACTCGCCGCCTTGCATATTTTCTTGTCTACTGTCCATATTTTTTTACGGCAAGGTATTATGTGAAATACAGCCACAATAATACTGAGATATTTGAAAAACTTGAACACTACGCTAGAAAGAATCGCGGCTACCCTTTCCGGGGCGCCCATGTTACTCTATGCATCACTAAAGCCATTTTCTAACCTTTCTTTCAGCCAGACTTTTCACCCAAACTGTGCTACCAAAAATCACCTCACCATTTTGCTTTTTACAAGTGTTCTAGTTTCTGTTCGAGACAAGCCGCACACAATCTTGAGCGAGGAGTTTGTCGCTCTCACCCTAAAATATCATTGTGAGATATTATGTGAGCTCTGACGTGATCATAAGGTACTCCTCTCTGCGACTTATTCTTAGGTTTTTGGAATTTTAAAACGCGCCAAGAGTTTTACTCGCTAATTTTCTATATTCCTCGTCGAGAATAGTGAGTCTTGTCGTTTACCTGTCCGTCACTTGTCATCGCGTTGATCGTCGAGTGACTCGAGCGGGCGCCAGTAAATCCTCCATTTTTCCGTGTCGCGTGCAAGAGTAGCCAGTGGGTTCTGCTCACGTTAGGAACTCGTCGAGTATCATATCTTTTTTCTAGGCTCTCCGTGAAGAACTCTGGTCATTGAGTCGGCGGCCTTCCTGTAGTGCGTTTAACACTTCGAGAAATCCAGTCATTAACGGCTCTTATCTATCGGCTGTCCTTCATATGCATTACATTTCCGGCCCACCTTATCTTCGACAGTTTCGCAAACAGTAAGCATCGTTGATTTTCGGTCATTGCCGCAGGTCGGAGCTTCGGATCCCTTCCCTTGTATGACAAAGGAAACTCCTAGCATCGTCCTTTAGGCTGCGCGTTTAATAACGCTGAGTGGTCTTTCATCCTGCTTGCGTAGTGACCAGGTTTCTGACGCATACGTTAGAGCAGAAAGAACCGTTGAGTCGAAAAGGTGGGCACGGAGTCGAGTGTTCTTTATTCTCTTCACTGCATCCTCGATGCTCTTGAAAGCTTCCTAAGGTGCTCGTTTTCTTCTGCTCAGCTCTGGAGCTAAGTCGTTTATCGCATTGATTTCCCGACCTAGATAGATATAACTGGAGCATACGCAGATATTCGTTCCGTTGTGCGTGATTGGGGCATACGAAACCAATCCGCTGCTCATGAACATTGTTTTCGTGAAATTTAGTCGAATATCAACCTTTCCACAAACTTTATCAAAGTCGGCAAGGATGTGTTCCTCCTGGTTAATGTTTGGTGTTATAAGGACGATGTCATCAACAATGCGAAAATGGTGTAATTGCCGGCCGTCGATTTTCACTCTCGTATTATTCCATTCCAGTGTTCGCATGACGTTCTCGAAGGTGGCGGTAAATAGTTTTAGCGAGATGCTATCGCTTTGTTTAACCCCTCTTTTCACTTCGACGTTAATACCACTGTAGAATGGTGTTGGCCTGACTATGAAATTTTATATACAGTTTGCAAAGAATCTTTATGTACTGAGTAGGGACTTCCTAAATGCCCTGGGCTTTTATGACTGCTTCCACCTCAATTGAGTCAAAGGCCTTCTTGAAATCGATGAATGTGAGATAGAGCACTCTTTTGTACTACCGTGATGCTTCAATGAGTCTTCTCAATGTGCGAATGTGGTCCATAGTGTTGAATTTTTTTCGAAAGCCTGCCTGCTCACATGTCTGTCCTTCGTGCAGTGGTGTGTCAAACTTATTTCGGGCGATTTGACTGAAAAGTTTGCCTTCGAAAGTAAGGAGATTGCATAATATACATCGATATCGTGGAAATCGCCCTTGTTGAATTATAGCAAGGTCCTGTTGGTCTTCCATTGAATAAAGTGTTTGCATCCAGACAGGTGTCATGTAAAGAGCCGAGCCAGTGTGTTTACGAGGACTGGCGGAAGGTTCCTGAGGTGTTCTGATCTCATCCTGTCCGGACTTGGTGTTGTTCGATTCTTCACCGTCGAAATAGTATGACTGATTTCGGAAGGGAGAAACGGTGGTACTGCATACCCATCCTGTTTTTATCTCATTTAATGACAGGAGGACGTGGCTGTTCAAGAAATCTGAGTGGTAATCTTAAGTGGTTTTCTCTGTTGGCTTTCTGGACGCTGCGTTTCACCTGGGCGGCGTGAATCATCTTGGTTTTGTAATTGACGAAGCTTCGGTGGCTTTGCGAATGCTTTTTCCAGGCTCTGCAGTTTCGGCCATTACAGCTGCTCTTCTCTCTTCAAGATCTTCTTTTGTTGCCTGTCTGCATTGTTTTGCAAGCTCGGACATAATTTTGCGGTGGGTTGCTGCTCGTGCGATTTCACGCTGGCGTATCAGCTCAAGTGTTTCTTGGGACAGACGTCTTTTGGTGACTTCCGAATTCTAAGCTTTCATAGCGCTAATGCGAAGGTGCTGAATGAGCTGGTCGTACTCATTTTCGATGTTACCTAAAACCACACCTTCTAAATGAACAGCCGGCTAATGAATTAAATAAACTCCAGTCCACGATGGTTTTGGCACTTGGTTTTTTGAATTTAGCCGCTTGTTTACCCTTCTGCGAGAAATTAAATCTTGCACGAATGAGGCGCTACTCTGATCCCGCGTAGTAGAATCTTAATACAATGGCGACATCGGTTGGGCAAAACCTAGATTTACTATAATATAGTCTATTTCGTAATGGTATTCTCTATTGGAAGACTCCGAGGTCCAGCATTGAGTATGGGGCATCTGGAATTGTGAGTTTCCTTGAATGGTCTTAGTCGTCGTGATAAACTCAGACGGCTGCTCACTCTGGTCGATCCAGTCTAATACTGGGTCACAATGTGATATTCTTCAAATGTCCTTCTTGGTGTGAACTTGGCGTTAAAATCTCCAATGATGATGTTGAGGAATGTATGGTCTTCTCCATAGAATTTCTCCAAGTCCATATAGAACGCTCAAACTTTGTCTTCGTCACAGCGTTGTGTTAGCCCGTAAGCAATCAAGATTTTCGAAAACGGTGTTGATGCAGATCTCCTGAATCGTGAAAGAACGATCCGTGAAGGCATCGAATGAATTGATGTTCATTGACAAACTCGTGTTATGGAAAACGCTGATGCCGCCGTCTCCTCAACCATCGCATGTTCCGAGGAACTGTTCCTTTCCGGTGTCATAGACGGCATTGAACGGTTGGCACCGTCTCATCTCGGTTAGGCCGATGTCGTCGCACCTTATTCTTTTCGCATGCATGATCAAGTCTTCTATCTAGGACTCGGATGCATGTGTACGTGCATGAAAGGTACAGATCGTCACCTCAGTTCTTTGCGATCCAGGCGGCTTATATTAGCTCTGAGTTTAGCATCTTCTCCGTACTCGGCTTACCCAAAGCTGCCGGATCGGGGGCTCTTTTGGGGTACGGAGAATGAGGCACGTTTTTTTTAGTTTTGCTTTTTGATACACACGTATAGCTTGCTGAGCTCTGAACATGAGCGCAGGTTATATTCACGGGTAGCTTTTCAATCTTTACCGGAATTGACGGAGATCTTATTTGTTGGAGTCGAATTCTAACTGCTTTCCATATACTTCACTGTCGCTCAATTGTAGGCTTTTGGTCGAACTGACTTATAGGTTACAATACGTGTAAGCGAGAACACACCCATGAAGCGTGCATACGCCTTGTAAATGCATAAAGTATGTGCCGAATTAGCGCAAAAAAAGCAAGGAGTCTATCCCTTAAATTGACCTGCGTCTCAGGGTAGCAAAGGCCGCTTTTCGTTTTCGATTGACCCCCTATCCACCACTTAGGGACGTACCACGTAGCCTTGCCACTAACTGGCTCGAAGTCCGGCATGTGAGGAAGATCCGTGGAAGACTTGTGCTCAAGACCAATAATATGTGTCTTTAAGAACAATACTCTTTTTTGTTAATACATTTAGATAATGTGTGTTAATATGTTAATATGACAAAAATAAATATGTCAACAACTTAATATATTATTGGTTGAAGTTTGAGGTACGGAGTGAGAGCGCAGTGGTCAGCGATACGGTCTCTCTTCACCAATCGAGATGGGTCCACCCTTGTCCGGCCGTTTCCGATCTTGCAGGAAGAATGAACTTGACGAGCATTCTACGAGCGACGTTTACAGCGAAGTAGGAATGCTCAAACAGCAACCGTAACACGCGAGGTTTTCGAAGACCGCTGTGAACGATGATTGCGAGGAGTACCGATCGAATACAAGAGGTGTCGAAATCCGCAAGGTAGATGTGATGACAGATCATATAAAACGCCAAAAGTTATGCGTATATTTTATTACACTTTTGCAATATCATACTACTTATATAACGTCTTTTGAATGTTTGCGCGGCATGTCTCAAGGACTCGTAATGGCTCCAACACATTTTTCATTAGTTTCTTTCCCGCATTGTCCGTCGTAGATGATGGTGCTGTATTTGGCGAAAATATAACGTCGATTTCTGCAGGATGAATTGTCCGAAAATAGAAAATCGTTAGCACTCATGGTGCATTGCTCAAAAATGAATCGAATGCTCTATCCTTTATAGGAACCTCATGTGAGCTCATGAGTAGACAAAAATATTATCTCACATTTGCTCTTTTTTGTAGGTGGTCGTTGTAGACAATATTTGCGTTATCTTGTAATTCCTAAGTGTATATGGTATTTCAAGACCGATACTCATTTAACCTTGGTACTATAATAATCAACATGTGTTTATATAGTTGAGCCTACATGAGTGTGACAGAGATGTCTGTTCGTCCGACGTTGCATCGAGAAGCGGAACAATTGTAGACCATCGACAAGGATCGTTGGTACTGATGAAGACGAAGACGTCGAAACGTTAGCCGAGTGAACATCATTATCAACCTCGTGTAAGCTCATTAATACAAACACATGTACACGGTATTATATGTATATCATTTTGTCGTCCATCTGTGAACGCTACACGATTGATCGTTTTCAAAGCGGTCTTGAACACAGGGTGATATTCAAAGTCCTGGAGCTAATATCACAGTGCGATTTCGTTTTCGCCAGTTTTATTTGCAAATTAAGACGTCTACGCGTATGACATTCAGTGGCTAAGATGGAGATGATAGTAGAGCGTTAAGATGATGGCAGTTAATTAAGATCAAAGCAGGATTGTGAGTTCATCGGTCGCTTTTCTGAGACTTGCTCACTGACAATGTGCTCTTCTTCATCACCGTCATAGTTATCATCATCGTCATATTCTTCTTCTCTACCTTGTTCATAATCATTAGAATTCATTTTAATGCTTTTTATATGTACGTTCGCACATTTCTTAATGCGTGAGATGTAGTCGCTGTAATTCCATCAAGTTTCGCAACAAGATTTCCCTTTTTATCCACACATCATCTGTAATCTCACGTACATAATAACCTTTACAGTCATTTCTTCACCTTTATCGGATTTTATCTTCGTCTTTTCAAAATGACTCTTTGGTAGGTCGCAAAATCCAAGGATGAAAAGCAAAGAAACTACGAGCGCTCAGAAAGAAAATGAGATTGAGGGATGATCCTTCAAAGAATTAAGGAAAACGATGCATGAAACCTTCGAAATTTAGTAACGTTTCAAATGGCTTTTTTTCATAGACTGTTCGAAATAGGTCGAATTTCCTGTCAATGTTTTATGCTCATCCACATTCTTAAGGATACTTTCAGTCGACCTGCAGATTTGCATGAATCGTGTGAAGTTCTATTTGAACACGACAAATTGCTAGAGAGATGACTGCTTTTCATTCAAGTGTTTTTCAGTGGCATAAGGCGTGTAGATGAGTGTCCGCGAGAATGAATTAACTAAAGAATTAAAGTCGTTTAATCATTAACTAGTCATAATGTTTAAATTGTCCCTTAACTTAACTAATCTGACATGTTGATGGAGTCACCGTTATGTCCTTATGCTTTTAGTTTCGTCGTATTGTCGAACTCTCTTAGATGATCGATCATGTTCACACATTCATTATACGTTCGTTTAAAAATAGAGTATAGGGAGGGGTTTAGAACAGCTTTTATAAGCAAAGCGATTGCTAGCCTTATGTCAATCCAAAAGAGCCGTTATTTTATAATACAATAAATATTGGTATAAAATGGAAGCGAAATCATCCTTGCATATTTCAGAATGCTCTCACTTGATCCGTATTTGTTGCTGCTTTTTCGATTATTGCTTTATGTATTCTATAGAATACTTTGCACTATCGTCTTAATCGAATCAGATCTGTTCTCATTGCTACGAAGAGTTATAAGCCAAACAAAAGAAGAAGATGTCGAGCTGTTCTACATCATTACCCGGTACGTGTAAAACTGGAACTACACTAATTTCTTAAGTTAATTACTCAAACTTGAACCATTCATGGTAATAAACAACATAGAGCCTATCTGACATCTTTAATTGCACCTCTGTGCCATCGAAAGTCGTCGACGCAACACATTTCCCCTTTCGTTTTCGACTTCACACAAGAAATCTTTTTCCACAGCTGGATAACAGAGCGTACTCAGCATAGTTGGTATCAGTAGAGTATTATTCTCCTCACAGAGCATCGAAAATCGTTATAATCTCGAATGCTGAATTTTAACATTACTATGTACTAAATAAATAATTCCAGCACTAATACTAAGGTAAACACATGAACGAATCAATAGATCTGCAATTAAGTAAATGGACAATTGAAGAGCCGTCCTAATTGATCGTGCGTGTCCCAGTAAAACTTCCAACATTCAAAATTTTTCTGGTTTAGCAAGTGTGTTTTTCCAAAAAAAAAGAGCAAAGGCCAGACGGTAAAATATGGCGAGATTCTGTGATTATCCTTTATATTTCAAATCGTAATGATAAAGCGCAATAAAGACCGATCGAATAAAGAAAGCTGGCTAATGAACTATGACAGGCCAAACAATGCTATTCATGTTCAGGGTTGTGGAAAGTTACACAGAAGTTTGTTAACACAACAAAGATTACAAATAACCGCAAATGTTTAGCGGGTGTGGAGTTTGAACCCAAGATGACTTATGTCCATTCGAACTTAAGTCCAACGCCTTAACCACTCGGCCATCACGCTATCTATTAAGAGCAACGAATTTTACGTTTTCTACAGAATCATGACATTACAACTATTGTCGACGTGTTGAGAGGTGAAATGAATGGTCATGTCATCATCGTTCTAAAAAATTGGCGTTCTTTCGGGTATTACTTATGTTCGGCGTTGTGAAGAATTCGAGCGCTCGACTTTCACTTGTCAAACACTTTTACTATTTGCAAACATTTAGCGCGAGTGGGGTTCGAACCCACGAGGACATGCGTCCATTGGAACTTAAGTCAAACGCCTTAACCACTCGGTCATCGCGCTTTCTATTAAGCTGGACGAATTTTACGTTTTCTGCAAATTTCTGGGGTTCCAAACATTGTCGAAGCTTTGAGAGGTTAGTCGATGGTCCACGCTTCTTGTTCGTCTCGATGCGGCGTCTTCGCCTTCGTGTCGAGTCAGGTCTTCTTCAGCGTTCCATCTCCTCGAATGAGGCACACTCCTTCAGTGATGCCCTTTTATACACGATGCTGATGGTGAATATAATGATAATGTCCGTTGATAACTACTTGTTTTTCTTCCGGACATGTATCATTGCGCGCATCGTGCAGAAGTCGGTGTTGTTATCAGCTAGCACAGAGCGTATCAATACTTCGAAACCGACTTTCCTTGAACCTCGGTGTGCTTAATCAATACGTATTCTTTGTTTGATGAGCTTACACGAGGTTGATAATAACATTTATTATCGGCTAACGTTTCGACGTCTTCGTCTTCATCAGAGCCGATGATCCGAGTCGATGGTCCACGCTTCTTGTTCGTCTCGATGCGGCGTCTTCGCCTTCGTGTCGAGTCAGGTCTTCTTCAGCGTTCCATCTCCTCGAATGAGGCACACTCCTTCAGTGATGCCCTTTTATACACGATGCTGATGGTGAATATAATGATAATGTCCGTTGATAACTACTTGTTTTTCTTCCGGACATGTATCATTGCGCGCATCGTGCAGAAGTCGGTGTTGTTATCAGCTAGCACAGAGCGTATCAATACTTCGAAACCGACTTTCCTTGAACCTCGGTGTGCTTAATCAATACGTATTCTTTGTTTGATGAGCTTACACGAGGTTGATAATAACATTTATTATCGGCTAACGTTTCGACGTCTTCGTCTTCATCAGAGCCGATGATCCGAGTCGATGGTCCACGCTTCTTGTTCGTCTCGATGCGGCGGCTTCGCCTTCGTGTCGAGTCAGGTCTTCTTCAGCGTTCCATCTCCTCGAATGAGGCACACTCCTTCAGTGATGCCCTTTTATACACGATGCTGATGGTGAATATAATGATAATGTCCGTTGATAACTACTTGTTTTTCTTCCGGACATGTATCATTGCGCGCATCGTGCAGAAGTCGGTGTTGTTATCAGCTAGCACAGAGCGTATCAATACTTCGAAACCGACTTTCCTTGAACCTCGGTGTGCTTAATCAATACGTATTCTTTGTTTGATGAGCTTACACGAGGTTGATAATAACATTTATGTTTATTGTTGTTTTTGTTTATTGTTGTTTTATTGTTTATTGTTACATTTATGTTTTTTGTTTTTTCATTTATATTCAATAACATTTAAATGTTATTATCAACCTCGTGTAAGCTCATCAAACAAAGAATACGTATTGATTAAGCACACCGAGGTTCAAGGAAAGTCGGTTTCGAAGTATTGATACGCTCTGTGCTAGCTGATAACAACACCGACTTCTGCACGATGCGCGCAATGATACATGTCCGGAAGAAAAACAAGTAGTTATCAACGGACATTATCATTATATTCACCATCAGCATCGTGTATAAAAGGGCATCACTGAAGGAGTGTGCCTCATTCGAGGAGATGGAACGCTGAAGAAGACCTGACTCGACACGAAGGCGAAGCCGCCGCATCGAGACGAACAAGAAGCGTGGACCATCGACTCGGATCATCGGCTCTGATGAAGACGAAGACGTCGAAACGTTAGCCGGTAATAAATGTTATTATCAACCTTGTGTAAGCTCATCAAACAAAGAATACGTATTGATTAAGCACACCGAGGTTCAAGGAAGGTCGGTTTCGAAGTATTGATACGCTCTGTGCTAGCTGATAACAACACCGACTTCTGCACGATGCGCGCAATGATACATGTCCGGAAGAAAAACAAGTAGTTATCAACGGACATTATCATTATATTCACCATCAGCATCGTGTATAAAAGGGCATCACTGAAGGAGTGTGCCTCATTCGAGGAGATGGAACGCTGAAGAAGACCTGACTCGACACGAAGGCGAAGCCGCCGCATCGAGACGAACAAGAAGCGTGGACCATCGACTCGGATCATCGGCTCTGATGAAGACGAAGAGAAGACTTGCGTCCATTGGAACTTAAGTCCAACTCCTCAACCACTCGCCCATCGCGCTGTCTTTTAATCGAGAAGAATTTTACCTTTTCTACAAAATCATGGCATTCCAATTATAGTGGAAGTGTTGAGAGATGAGATGAAGGGTCATGTCATCACCGCTATAAAAAAGTCGTTGGTTCGAGTATTAGTTATGTTCGGCATTGTGAAGAATTCCAGCGCTCTGCTATCACTCGTCAAACATTTTTACTATTTGCAAACATTTAGCGCGAGTGTTGTTCGAACCCACGAAGACTTGCGTCCATTGGAACTTAAGTCCAACGCCTTAACCACTCGGCCAACGAGCTGTCTATTAAGCTGGACCAATTTTTCGTTTTCTGCAAATCGCTGACAACTGAGTATTGTTGAAGTGTTGAGAGGTGAAATGAAGGGTCATGTCATCACCGTTCTAAAAAATTGGCGCTGTTTCGGGTGTTAGTTATGTTCGGCGTTGTGACGATTTCGAGCGCTCTGCTTTTACTCGTCAAACATTTTTACTATTTGCAAACATTTAGCGCGAGTGGTGTTCGAACCCAAGAAGACTTGCGTCCATTGGAACTTAAGTCCAACGATTTAACCACTCGGCCATCGCGCTGTCTATTAAGCTGGACGAACTTTACGTTTTCTGCATAACGCTGACAACTGAGTATTGGTTAAGTGTTGAGAGGTGAAATGAAGAGTCGTGTCATCAGTGTTGTAAGAAATTGTCTTTGATTGGAGTATTAGTTACGTTCGGCGTTGTGACGATTTCGAGCGCCCTGCTTTCACTCGTCAAACTTTTTTACTATTTGCAAACATTTAGCGCGAGTGGAGTTCGAACCCACGAAGACTTGCGTCCATTGGAACTTAAGTCCAACGCCTTAACCACTCGGCCATCGCGCTGTCTAATAAGCTGGACCAATTTTACGTTTTCTGCAAATCGCTAACAACTGAGTATTGTTGAAGTGTTGAGAGGTGAAATGAAGAGTCATGTCA
>MQTX01000051.1:0-34913 GCA_009735665.1 Angiostrongylus cantonensis
TTTCGCCAACATATTCGCCTCCGCAAGTACCACAAGAGATTAGGTGTATCGCACCTGAACTCACGCAGTCACCGTCGTGGCCATAAGGGCAGATTACGCAATTTTGTGTTTCACACAGACGGTCATACAAGCGGCTACGAACTAACTGACGAAGAAGAGTATTCGGTGGTATTTCAATTATCGCTACCTCTTAGTACTGAGCTCTTAGTACTACAATTATAACCTTGAAGAATATAAACGTGTTTAATAAAGATAAGTATAAATGTATTTTGTGATCCTTATGCGAGCGGTTCGTAGCAATCTGTGCCAGCTTAGAATTTGTCACTACTCGACAGCATTTCTGAGCTCTAACCAGAATTTCTTAAACAAGCTAATTGATGGTAGCATCTGGAGTGAACAGTAAACAGTAAGTGTAAGGAGGACGAAATCCGTTCAAATCAAATCGAATAAGAACGATTTTGGTTCCCGAGGAAAATGAAACGATGGGATACGCTATGGCTTCACATACCATGCGACAGGTTAAACTCTCCTATTCGTCGTGATTCGTAATTGTCACACATTAGTGTTTCAGAGATTAATGAAGCTAATCGATTTGTATTAAATGTAGGAAGAGATCATTTCACTCAATGTCGTCTACTTTTTCTATAGCCTTCACAATTATTCACCATTGATTGGAATCTTCATTATTATTTTCACCTTATGCTGAATTCATCACATGAAGCACTAGCAATCATGCACAGACCCACTTATCACAAATCTAAAAGGACATTTCACGCTGCTGATGAGAAAAATCCTTGAAAAAGGAAAGAAGCCCAGCCTTATTTCGACACATCGTTAGTGGGTTTTCCACGTATACGGTAATATGATCCCATACTTCCACTGATTGAGTTTTAGTGAGCCGTTTCTACCCATTACTTCGGGATTTGGATATTTTCTAAGCATTCTTTTTAGATTGTAAATCACGCAAGTTTTTCGTTGCTAGATTTTGTTTCCTTGTTGTGAAAGTAGTAGCCACTAAACAGGAAAGTTGAATGATTAATAAGCTTGGTAAATTTCATCTCAAGTACTCAGCTTTCGGCTCTTCCTTTACATAATTTCGTTGTTGACCAGGGTTTGGGCGCCGTAACTGCGCGTTGTTCCGCGTTGTAAGGCAACTTTCCTCTCGTTAAACTTCAGTTTCAGACCACTCACATTGAATTCAGTTACAATGCCAAGACTTTTGCAAAACACAGAACACCGTTTAATTTACTGGTATACGACTTTTTGAAACGACTCAAATATAGTGGAAATTTTTCCTATCAGTATTTTAAAGATCGACTTTTCCTTAATATCCAGTGGCGCCTCAAACCACTGCGCCATACACGCCCTCTTACATTTTTTATAATTTTTTAAAGTGTTTTAGAGGGTCGCGTCGGTATAGCGGTGGTAGTGATGCCGTCCAATAAACAATTGGTCCTTGTTCGACCTCAAAACATGTAAATCCATTTTTTTTCGAACTAGTATAGTTGTCAGACTTGTTTGAGAAAAGCTCAACCCGATTCGTTATGGCTGATGACTGCGTATAGCCAAAATCTGGGAACGCATTAATAAATTCAAAAACCGAAAATCCTCAAGCAGCAGCCATACTAACACACAAATCCGAAGTCTTTCTTGGATTACGAAGTGTGAGGCGACAAATCGAATGCAAGAAGTGTAAGCAACCATATTACGTGTGATGTCGGTTCGTGCAAAAAATTTTAGTGAGTCGAAAGGTGTCAATGTTTTGAAGTAGGTTTTAATCAGAGTATACCAGAAAGTTCTTCACATATGAGAAAGTATCTTTAAGCTGATACTGACTTTTCATGTTAGAAGAAGCCGTTAAAATTACGTTATTGCGAACAATTCATTAGATGAGTAAGATAACACGAAGTTGGTGCAAAACTTTTATTCGGTTAGTGTTTCGACACCTTTGCCATTCTCAGAGCCGTGTTAAGTCGAGACAATGGACCACAGCTGGTCATTATCGCAATTTTGGGACTCGCAGATGCATCCAGTCGAATCCAGTGGAGTGGGAGCGCAGCCTGAGTGGGAAACTTCTCTCAGTGGTGCCCTTTTATACGGGACGAAAGTCGATCGACAGCCGCCATCCAATATGACCTCCAGTTTGGTGGATAATGGGTATTGTAGCAATCGGTACCGCATTTGTTCTCATCTTGATTGTCAGTATCTTAAAGACCGACTAATAACTTTAACTGAACCTCGGCAATAGTCCTTAATAATTCTCTACATGATTGAGATAACGCGGCAATAATCAGCTCTGGATCATCGACATGTACTAACGCAGCTCTGTGGACGGCGAAGGCGTCGAAGCGTTAGTCGAATAAAATTTTTATACCAACCCCGCGGTAACTAAATCATGCAGAGAATTCGCAATATATAACTTTCTTTCGTCTCGATGTGGCGGCTTCGCCTTCGTGTCGAGTCAGGTCTTCTTCAGCTGTCCGTCTCCTCGAATGAGGCACACTCATTCAGTGGTGCCCTTTTATACACGATGCTGATGGTGAATATAATGATAATGTCCGTTGATAACTATTTGTTTTTCTTCCGGACATATATCATCGCGCACATCGTGCAGAAGTCGGTGTTATCATTCTGATGAAGACGAAGACGTCGAAACGTTAGCCGATAATAAATATTATTATCAACCTCGTGTAAGCTCATCAAGGAAAAAATACGTATTGATTAAGCACACCGAGGTTCAAGGAAAGTCGGTTTCCAAGCATTAATACGCTTTGTGCTAGCTAATGATAACACCGACTTCTGCACGATGTGCGCGATGATATATGTCCGGAAGAAAAACAAATAGTTATCAACGGACATTATCATTATATTCACCATCAGCATCGTGTATAAAAGGGCACCACTGAATGAGTGTGCCTCATTCGAGGAGATGGACAGCTGAAGAAGACCTGACTCGACACGAAGGCGAAGCCGCCACATCGAAACGAAAGAAAAGCGTGCGCCACTGCAGCACTGAGGCGCTTGTTTTGCACTTCTCAAAACTTGGTTTGCGATCTGAGTTATGCAAATATCTTAACCTCTTTGTGGTTCTATTTCAACAGAAAATTAGTGATTAATATTATCAAGATTCACTGAGAGTCGGTCTTTATGATACATTATTATGACTATAAGCCTTTGTGATTAACTTTGTACTCTTTTTTCTCTGTTATAGTTGGATCGATTTTTAATCCTATGTGATCCGTTTCTGATAGGCTGATTTCTACAAAGACAGACAACAAAGCAAGGAGGTGAAACGCTAACTTTTGGTGTGCAAATGCTATTTCGTCAAATTCTACTGATAAAGCGCGTTTTTCCTTTACTTCCCGATAACAAGTTTGACGATAAATGCTTCTAAATCTTAATTAAATCCTAGCAGATGTTGAAGCATTGCAGGTTTATGTCTATCTATCATTTGAAGAGATGATCGTTGCCTTTCTATCAGTAGCGGTCAATCTCGCGCACTCAGAAGAACTACGGTGAGAACCTACTATGATAATATATATGAGCGTAAAATTCACAATTTTTGTTGAAGAGAAAAACGAGGTTGTTATTACAACTGTATTCCATACACAATAGCTGTCGTTTCGGCGGTTTTGCTTTCTTTAGAACCTGGAAAAGTCATGCAATTGATATGCATTCTACTCAAGCAACTTTCAACACTTTTATAACCTCAGCAAAAAAAACTTAATACGTAAGTTTTCGTCCGCGTAATGCACAGCTTTTTTTAAAACACCCAACGTTTTGTTTTTTGTAAGCCCTCAATTATTTGTTGGAGGCCAGATGCACAGTCTCGCAGCATGGGAGAGGAATGTGCCTGGTTCAGGTTAAGAGGGCAGCCCTAGACACGGCACCAGGTCGCGCGTGGTGAGAAGGCTCTCCTCCTTTCTGGGCCATATTTGAATTATTTGAATTTGTGATTAAAAATAAGACAAAATAATAAAAATAAGTTTCAAAAGCCGCAGGGATGAGTACCTTGTGCTCATGCGTGACCTCGCGTAGTATCTCAGGCTGACTCCTTGACCTGAGCCAGCTACACTCCTCCACCATGACACTCTGCGGGCTGGTCCACACCAGATAACTGTAAAACTTGCGAAGAACAAAACGGTGGGTGTTTAAAAGGCTGTTTATTATGTAAATTCAAATTTATTAAGTCTTATCTCTTAAGGTTATGAAAGTGTTTGGCTGAGTAGATTTCATGACTATTTCACCTTTCCAGGCTCTAAGGAAAGCGAAACCGCTGAAACATCAGCTGTTGTGTACTAATAAATTCTGTGATAGCAACCTCGTGTTTGCTCATCAGGAAAAGCAACGAATTATTGATGAATGCAGAGATTAAAAGAAAGTTGATCTTGAGACTTGTTGCCTGAATATATTTAACACATCGAAGACAGTGTTTACTTACTAACTAATCTCGATAATTAAGGGTCGTGAATCTGTCGTAGTCACAGAAGAGACTTTCTGCCATCGCTTCTCCAATATACATCAACTTCCTAAACGCGGTTTTAAGTCGAAACTTGGTCAGAAAAAAATAGTACCTTATTGTCTTGTAAATTTTGATTAAAACTCGAAATTTTAAATGAGCTTAGGTCTACGAAATTTCCGAAAAAACTGTGAAAGTTGCTGCCGGGAGATTGGTGTGTAATATTTGATGGTATTCAGTTTGTTCAATCATTTCGCTGTTCAGATGAAGCCTTTACGAAAAAAAACGGAGAAAATAGAGGCTCTAGCAAAGCAGATCTCTATTGGGGTGGAATTAAAAGCCTTGAATTTTGTTGGCAAAGAATTGTATACTCCACAAGTCTTCGTTTAAGAGCGCAAATAAGAGCATGCACGCATAGAAATGAATGCATGCAGTCGCAAAGTGTTAAAACACATACGCGAAGAACAGGGGTTAACATGACTAGTACTTACTTACTTGGATACTTGGACGGTCCGTCTTCACGAGTTGTGCGGACCCCAGCACATATGCCATTCGTTCCTTTCTCTCGCAATCGTAGGCCACGGTGGTGGTCTTGTTCGAGCATGGTATCGCTTGCGAGCCTCATACCGTGATCTGTAAAACAACTGCAGCTGCGGGTACAGCTGATTAACTTTGTTTACGAACACGTCCGCCGAACGTGTAGGTGGTGGCCCAAGGGGACGTTTGCATTCCCTTGGAGTCCACTCTACTGTTCTTCTTGTCCATCTGTCGTCTGTTCTTCTCATTATGTGACCGGCCCATCTATGTTTCGCTCTCGATGTATATTCTCCTGGATCTCGAAAATTCAATTTTTTCGCCTTCGCACCATGGGTTTTTCATCGAACTGGGTGGTTCTTTCGATTTATGCGAAGTCCGATCTTTATCTCTGCTTCGTTGAGCTCGTTGATCATCATCTCTGCTTCGTTAGTACTTCTTGAGAAGATGACAATGTCGTCGGCAAAACGAAGGATTGGTAGGAATTTTCCATTAATACGTGTGCCTTTCTCATCCCAATCGAGTGACTTCTTTATCCACTGCAGTGCGGCACTGAACAGCTTTGGCGATATTGTGTCGCCCTGTCGAACCCCTTTTCCTATGGGTATGGTAAGAGGTCGATGGAAAAGCTGTATTTTCATAGTACAGTTCCGATAACAGTCGGACAGAGTTCTTGTGTAGGACGGGTCCACTCCTTGGTCGACGAGTGCTGATAGGATTGCATTCGTTTCGACACTGTCAAACGCTTTTTCATAGTCGACAAAGGTTAGGACTAGAGGCAAGTGGTATTCCCGACAGACTTCGATGACCCTGGACACGGTTTGGATGTGATCCATGCAGCAAAATCCTTTTCGAAATCCTGCTTGTTCGACTGGTTGCGCCTCATCCAATGTCCTTGATATACGCGAGAGGACAATCTTCGTGAAAAGCTTGTAGAGTACATTTAACAAGCATATCGAACGATAGTTACGAAGATCCTTTCAGTCTCCTTTCTTAGGCGGGATGACCGTGCGCGACGTCCTCCACTGGTCTGGTATTTTTTCTTTTGAAGGTATACTGTCATATGGTCTGCGAGAAGTACATGTAAATTGTTGGCTCCAGCTCTAAGGAAATTGGCGGTGATATTGTCTGGTTCCTGGGCTGTGCCTCTTTTTATGCTTTCTATCGCAACTCGAACCTCCGATGGAAGAATTCCAAGTAATGTTTCTCTAGCGGGGATATTAGGCCCCGAAACGGAGACTGAGGAGCGAAAAAGGTTGGTGTAGAACGTTTCCGCTATTAATTCCATATCACGGCGGAAAGTTTTGACGATCCCATCTTCGTTCATCAGAGCTGACAGAACTGAAGCGGATTCGGCACAGCTTTTCAGTCCTTCGACAAGCAGCTTGTAGTCTTCGGTCGGGTCTTCTTTAATCTGCCAGTCACGTTTGGATAGGACATAGTTCAGAATAATTTCGTCATATACAGCTAGACTTTTTCCCCGTGGTTGATCAAGAGAGTTCTTTTCCAGCTTGCGGCTGAATCGAATCTTCGCGCGAAGAAGGCGGTGATCAGAACCAGTACAGAATGACGGGACTACCGATGTGTCAAGTAGACACCATCTTTTGTTTGTCAGAATATGGTCGATCTCCGCATGAGTCATACCGTTAGGAGATTCCCATGTCCAGCGGCGGCTTTCTTTCTTCCGGAAAAACGAGTTTCCATGGAAGAGACGTGCTGCCGACAGGAGTCCTGCGAGACGGTTGTCATTCTCATTTCCTCCTCCTAATCCATAATTTCCGATCCTGTATTCGCTCTCGTTGGCCTTTCTTATTCTAGCGTTGAAGTCTCCGACAACAAATTGATGATAAGCTTTATCATTGCGGATGACTTCCTCCAACTGATAGTAGAACGCATTTATTTCGTACTCATCAGCTGCGTCGGTTGGTGAGTAGCAGTTGATGATAGTGATCTTTTTATGATGCGACAGTTGAAGACGGAGGACGGCTATCCGAGGGGAAGGGATCTCGTATGAGTCGACGAGATGGACAATGGACGGGTGCACGACAAAGCCTACGCCGCTGACATTTCGTGACGGGACCTTCTCTCCACGGATCACAAAGGTCCCGTTGTTTAATTGGCGTATGTCGGTCTTCTTGATTTTTGTTTCTTGTAATGCGATCACATAAAATTTAATGCGATCTGCAGCTGCAAGAAGGGCGTGAAGATTGGCGTCTGTGGAGAGTGTTCTGGCATTATACGTGCATAGTAAGAAACAATCTCCAAGGCGTGTCGTACGTGTGCTTGTCAGATCCAGTTCTAGTGACGTCCTGCGCAACCCGAGATTTTCTGGCCTCTCACCGGTCATCTCACCGCCTGACGTCATAGACGGGAGCACCCAGTGTGTGGGGTACTGAGGCTGGTCTATTGCTGGTCGTGCAACTTGGTCCTCCCTGGAGTCTTGACTTAACCTTGCAAGGGCGTATCCAGGTCTTCACCACGATGTGGATCAGAGAGAGGTTTGTTTTCGGCGTCGGATCCTTCGCTCGGTCTTCCTATTATTTGATTCGGAAAGGTGTTGAAACCGAAATCAGAAAAGAAAGTAGGAATGTAAAAGCAACCGACCGCTCAAGGACGATGTAGAAGCCGAAATCCCACATGACTAGTAATGTAAAAAAAAACAAGGCTTGCTAGAAAGTGCTGTTCTGAATGCATGATATTGCCGTCTTTGATCACCTACTACGCTAGGGGCCAGGTGAGGAGGAGCCGGTACCAATTTCCCGATCCCGCAGAGGCGAGAGACTTGATGAGCAAGAAGCGGAATCGAATTAGCTCCATGCTCGTGATGACCGACATTACCACCATCGTGCTATCCGCAGCAACGATAGAATGAAGCGCTAAGATTACTAAACATATAAAGGTATGCTCCACGGATCTCCCTCATATGAGGGATCTCGAGCCGGTTAGTCGCGAAGCTACGTGGCGCGTCCCCAGGTGGCGGATAGGGGGTTAATCGCGGACTAAAAGCGATATTGCTTCCCCGAAACGCAGGTGGATCCAGGGGGTGGACTCCCTGTTTCTGCTGCGCCGATTTGGCACATATTTCCTGTATTTCTTAGGTGTATCCATGCATGTGTATATGGGTGCGTTCTTGCTTTTTATGCGGATTGCAATCTACGCGTCCATCCGGCCAGAAGCCTACAATCAAGTAACAAGGAAGTATATGAGAGGCGGTTGGAAGTCGCCTCCAGCAAATAAGCCTTATGTCCACTCTGGGATAGCCTGGTAAGATACTCGTGAGTATACCCAGCTCCCACGTTTAGAGCCCAGCAAGCTATACATGAATATCAAAATGTTAAACACAGTAAAAAAAATCTGGCCTCATTCCCCTCTAAATTAGCAGCGTTGGGTGGGACGAGTAGGGAGAAGCTGCTAAAATCTCAGAGCCAATGGAAGCTGCATGGATCGCGAAGAACTATGGTGACGATATGTGCCTACAATGCACGTACACTTGCATCCGAGTCCTCGATAGAAGACTTGCTCATGTAAGCAAGAATGAAAAAGTACGACATCATCGGCCTTGCCGAGACAAGACGACGCCACCCATTCAACGCGTTCTATGACACTGGAGAAGAACTGTTTCTCGGAACATGCGACAGTAGAAGAGTAGGCGGTGTCGGCGTTTTCGTCAACACGAGTTTGTTCACGAACATCGATTCATTCAAACAGCTTACAACCCGAATCGGACGTTTACGATTAAAAAGATGTAGATCAATACCGGCTTTGACAATCCTCCTCGTTTACGCGTCAACATCAAACTATGATGAAGAAGAAGTCGAAGCGTTTTACACGGACTTGGAGAAGCTCTACAGAGAAAACTATATATTCTTCAAGGTCATCATTTGAGATTTCAAGGCCAAGATTGGACCAAGAAGAACGTCTGAAGAACGTCACATTGGGACCCACGGATTAGAATGGAGCCAACAGGGTGAGTGGCTCTCCGAGTTTATCATGGCGACCAAGACCATCCATGGTAACTCGCAATTCCAGAAGCCCCACCCTCAACGCTGGATGTGGTAGTCTCCAAATGGGGAGTACCATAACGAAATAGACCACATTATAGTAAACAGGTTTTGCCTAACCGTCGTTGCTGTTGTCCCAAAATTCTACACGGGGTCATACCATCGTCTCCTTCGTGCAAGATTCTATTTTTTGCGAAAAGGAGAGGAAGTCGCTAAATTTAAAAACTGAAGTCCTAGAACCCCCGTAAGCTGGGAATTCTTCAATTCATTAGTCGGCTGTTGGGAAGATGCCGTTGTCGACAACATCGACGAGGAATACGATCGGCTCATTGAACATCTTCACGTTAGCGCTATGAAAGCTGAGAGTTCGAAAGTCACCAAGAGACGTCTGTCTCCAGAAACTCTCGAGCTGACACGCCAGCGTGGAATCGCATAAGCTGAAGGTAACCGCGAACTAACGTCCGAACTTGCGGAACAATACAGACAGGCGATAAAAGAAGGTATTAAAAAGACAAGAGCAGCAGAAATGGTCGGAGCTGCAGAGGCTGGGAAAAGCATTCGCAAAGGCCACTGAAACTTCGCCATTCACAAGACCAAGGTGATTGCACTCCGATGCCCAGACGGAACAATAACAACGTCCAGAAAAGCAATGGAGGAAATCATTCACGAATACTGCTCAGATCTCTTCAGTAGCCACTTCCACCTTTTGTCATATGAAATAAAATAGGATGGATATGCGGTAGCACCGGTTCTCCCTTCCAAAATCCGACATGCCATTTCGTCGGTGAGAAATCTAACAGCACTAGGTCCGGAAAGGATAAGATCAGAACATCTGAAGAACCTTCCTCCAGTCCTCATAAACACATTGACTCGGCTCTCCACACGTTACCTGTCCCCATTTGGTGGAAGACCCGCAAGACCGTTTTGTTCTTCAAGAAGGGAGACCTACACGATATGGGCAACTATCGCCCAATCTGCTTACTATCTGTCGTCTATAAACTTTCCACTCGAGCTATCCTGAACAGAATTGACAGAGCACTGGACGAAGGGCAGCCATATGAGCGAGCAGGGTTTCTAAAAGGATTTAATACGATGGACCACATACACATGATAACAAGACCCACTGAAGTATCGCGACAGTACAAAAGACCGCTCTGTCTCACTTTCATCGACTTAGAGAGGGCCTCTGATTCAACTGAGATAGAAGCAGTCATGGAAGCCCTTGGTAGTCAAGGAGTCCCTACTCAGTACATAAAGATTGTTCGTGAGCTGCACAAAAAATTCACAACCAAGATTTCACCATTCTACAACGATATTAGCGTTGACGTCAAAAGAGGAGTTAGGCAGGGCGACACAATCTCGCCAAAATTATTTACAGCCACCCTCCAGAACGTCATGCGAACATTGGAATAAGATAATGTGGGAGTTAAAGTCGATGGTCGGCAAATACATCACCTTCGCTTTGCTGATGACATCGTCCTTATAACACCAGACATTAGCCAAGCGGAACGTATGGTTGCTGACTTTGCTAAAGCGTGTGGAAAGATTGGTCTTCGACTAAATTTCAAGAAAACGATGTCCATGAAGAACGGATTGGTTTCGTTTGCACCATTCACGTTCAACGGAACGATTATCTCCGAATGCTCCAGTTATGTCTATCTAGGTCAGGAAATCAATATGATGAACGTCTTAGCTCCAGAACTGAGCAGAAAGAAACGAGCGGCTTGGGAAGCATTCAAGAGCATCGAGAATGTAGTAAAGAGAACAAAGAACACCCGACTCCGTGCCCACCTTTTCGACTCAACGGTTCTTCCTGCTCTGACTTCCTGCGTATGCGTCAGAAACCTGGTCGCTGCGTGAGCAGGGTGAAACATCACTCAGCGCTATCGAACGCGCAGTCGAAAGGACGATGCTAGGAGTATCCCGTTTCACACTAGTAAGGGATGGAATCTGAAGCTCCAACCTACGTCAACGATCAAATATCAACGATGCCGTTCTGTACGCCAAACGGTCGAAGATAAGGTGGGCCGGACACGTAATGCGTATGAATGATAACCGATGGACAAGAGCCGTTAGCGACTGGATTCCTCAGGATATCAAACGTACTGCGGGAAGACCACCGACCCGATGGTCACAGTTTTTCACTAAAAGCCTGAAAGAAGGATATGATGCTCGAGGAGTCCCTAGAGCGAGCAGAATTCACTGAGGTAATCTCGCACCTGACAGGAAAAAATAGAAGATTTACTGGCGCCCGCTCGAGTCACTCGACGATCAATGGGACTACATGTGATACAGGTGATACAGGTGATAAAGGTATGAGACAATCATAAATCTATATGATTCTTTTACGTGAAAAATCTTAGTCGTAAAGTAAACCTTTCAAAAGTAGTAAGGTTTAGTTTTACGTACTTTTTATCGGTTTTACTGCTTATTGAATTTACGAATTTTCTCACTTAGTTAAAAAACTTGTCATAATTCAAAAGATCGACTTTCTATGAACCTCGGCATAAATCGCTGACATATTCATTTGTTTAATCTTATAAATTGATCTTTTTGTGCTGGTGCGAGGTTTGTGTAGGTTTTCGTTGTCGTTGTTGTTGTTGCCGTCATCGGTGTCGTTGTTGTTAGTGCTAATGGTCGATGGCTGACGTTTCGCTTCGTTTCGTTTCGCTGACGGCGATTTCGTGTTCCTTGGAGCCTGAACGTATTTTATTTAACAGTAGTCTTGTTTTCGGTAAAACACTTATAGTATTAATGAAGATCAAACTTTCAATTAAACGCCATATTGATCAAAAAGGCTACTCACCGTGCTGTTGCGAGTAGAACTGGCGTACGTGTTGTTCACGTAGGGTCGCGAGCGAGATCCACCCATAGGTCAACAAATCATTTTGAAATAGGGCGCTAGGCCACGTGTGATAATGAGGTGTTCGTCTTTCCAGTTCATCTCTGGATTTTTGGAATTTATCCAAAACGCCTCAAGGGTTTTGCGCGTCGGTATTTTCGATTCCTATCCTAGGATCCGCACAGTCACTTCAAAATTATCGCATTGACAACGACGACAACAACAACGACAACGAGAACTTATACCAACCTCGCATCAGCTCAACAAGATCGTTGCATAAGATCATATAAATAGACTTCTAATAGTTTAGAATTGGGATGAAATCAAAGTGCCTTTTTCTGCTACTATTGTTTATTATTCAAACTATAATGAACACCCAAAGGAGTAGCGTTTAGAAAAAAGATTCTTTCAGGTATGAAAAGCTTTTAGAAGAACAACTGACTATAAAAAAACTACTGGAGAATCCTGAAAGATACTACGACTGGCGAGTTCGTCCGAGTGGTCGACTTGGAGACTCCGACAACGATGATCCTGAGCCGATTTTCATTACTGTTAACATGTACTTGAGGTACGTTCAAGGTTAAGTACATATGAATCCAACGAGGCCCATATTTTTTCTGTAAGGACATTTCGTACGCACAGATACTGCTAAGCTTACCTTTAATGTTCTTATATAACAAGTAGAGAAAAAATGCGTTAACCTATGAAATATTTTCAGAAGCATATCGAAAATTGACGATGTCAATATGGAGTATTCGTTGCATTTCACATTTCGCGAAGAATGGATCGACGAAAGACTCTATTTCAATAGTCCAACACTAAAGCACATTATACTTTCTCCTGGCCAAAGAATCTGGGTTCGCGTTTTTTCCGATTAATCCTTAATGCAGGTGTGACAAGCGCAGTGGTTAGAGATGCTGCACCATACACCCAAGGTTCTTTGTTCAAATGAACTCGCAACGAGGCAATTTCCCCTCTTGGATTCATAAAGTTGGTGCCAAACTTTCATGCGAAAACCTCTTCCTGATCCACGAAAGCTGGTCACTGTATGGTGGTGAAAACGTGGGAACTCTCTAGCACACATATTACAGAATTCCAAGCGGAATCGGCTCGACGAGACGGAGTATTTGGTGAAATAGCCAACACAACCAATTTTCGACGACTTGGAAAATAAATATGCATGTTTCATAAAAGGAATCTAAATAAATGGGAAGAGAAAAATGGGAAAAAAAATATAAATGGGAAGAGTTAGAAAAGATGCGCATTTTTTACCAAACATAGCTGTGCAGAATTCTTCACAGTCTTAAGCAAATAAATGTTTTATATCAACAATAGTTTAGGTTCCGGACACATTCTTCCAGAATGAAAAATACGGAAAGAAACATGATATTGATACACCCAACATCTTGATCCGAGTTCATAACGGCACTGCACGAATACTATACTCATGCCGATTAACTCTAACTCTCAGTTGTCCAATGAGGTAAGTGTCGGTTTTTATTGATACTGTTCATCCGTATGCCCTTACACACTTTTTAAACTCTACTATTCCGATCGTCTTAACATACGCATTGGAAACGTGAACGTTGCGCAAGCGGTATGAAAGAGCATTCAGCGTTATTCTATAATGCAGCTTAAAAAATAGATCCGATGCAACGGGGAAAATATCTGAAAGCAATCCACGTCGACTAATGAAGGTCACAGGCATCGCTACCAATGCTGAAAATCAGATGGTCCCTTGATATCATGCGTCTTAACGGCAACCACTGGGCATTAGCCGTTATACACGATGCTAATGGTGGATATAATGATAATGTCCGTTGATAACTATTTGTTTTTCTTCCGGACATATATCATCGCGCACATCGTGCAGAAGTCGGTGTTATCATTAGCTAGCACAAAGCGTATTAATGCTTGGAAACCGACTTTCCTTGAACCTCGGTGTGCTTAATCAACATGTATTCTTTCTCTGATGAGCTAACACGAGGTTGATAATAATATTTATTATCGGCTAACGTTTCGACGTCTTCGTCTTCATCAGAGCCAATGATCCGAGTCGATGGTCCACGTTTGTTATTCGTCTCGATGTGGCGGCTTCGTCTTCGTGTCGAGTCAGGTCTTCCTCAGCGGTCCATCTCCTCGAATGAGGCACACTCATTCAGTGATGCCCTTTTATACACGATGCTGATGGTGGATAACAAGCGTGGACCATCGACTCGGATCATCGGCTCTGATGAAGACGAAGGCGTCGAAACGTTAGCCGTTAGCTAATGAGTTTTAAGGGTTGTTGAGCTCACACTAGGAAGAGCATCAAAAAGATGATCAGTGTTCTTCACGCAAATCCTAGAAAATTACAGAAATGGATAAAGAAGTCAAGATTTCTGTACCGCCCGCAAAAATCATTTGATGATCACAGAAGAGACAGATGAGTCGCTCTTCTCATCCGGTATTCTATGAATGACTCCGTACTTGGAGCATGTAGAATAAAGATCTGAACTCATCATAATAAATTTGCTCAGTGGATTTCAACTATTACGAGGAAAATGCGAAGTCACACAATTTTTAAAGTGACATTTACAGATGTTTCTTTTGATTGTACATTTAGTATCCAATGGATCTCAACCTTTAAAGGTTGCGGTTCCCTGTCCGCGCACATTGTTCTTAATTCATCTGATTTAATCTTCGTCTGCTACATATCACTTCCCATCCGTTCCTAATCGCTCACTTCCTACTCACATCACAGAACGAGATTCTCTGTTTTCATTCTATCTTTTCTATATATAAAGTCGCACTTCTACACCAGTTACTCGGTATCGTATTGGAGAACGCTAGCCCCTTCACCCACATAGCTTATTTGGCATGTTGAAGAAAACTGTTTCATCAAACGTGAACGAATCTGCTTCAAATAAATATGATTTTCGTCGAAACCAGTCTTTCCGTACTCGTCGAAATCGGTCACCACTGGTCTCATCTGGTTAACGCAGCGCTTTATGAAAACGATGCCACATTACGCATCATATATGGTGTATCTGCCAGTCAATAATTTTCACAACGTGTTTCGTTGTCCAGTTTTCGCATGACGTTCTTAGAATTGGTTGTAGACTATTTTAAAGATACGATATCGCCTTGTCGAATCCTTCCCTTTACGTTGATCATGAATGTACAGTGACGAAATTTCGAAATTTCGATAATAAAGTCAATATGTACCTGAACTGAGCTTTCTGTACAATGAATAATAAGTTCTCCAAGGTTTCTCATGACCGCTTCGGTCTCAACTGTGTAAAGACAGACTTTGAGAAAATGAACGGTTGACGCAGCAGCTTGTTACATCCTGTATGATACTTCAATGATTTCCTAATTCTGTGGAGCCGCAAGCGTCCGAGGTGGGGATCAAACCCGCTATTACTCTTTTCGGGCACTAACGTGATCATCACCACACCATGGGAGTCTTTCGTTTCGCTTTTCTGTTATCCGTTCTTTTTACCCTAACGCTGCCATAAGGAGTCACTGGTCAACAGGCATGATTTGTGAAACGCAAATCAGCATTCAACCCAGTTAGGCTGAAGCTGCAGTCGAAACCACAATGTACAACTTTTTTATCTACTGTCTATTATTTTTCTAGGAAGTAGGCTATTGTGTGAAGGATAACCACATTGACGTTGCCTTCGCTTCGTCTTTCTTTCAACTGGGAGCCGCATGGTGCAGTGGTGAGCATGTTAGCCCTCGGAAAGGGTAATATCGGGTTCCACCCTTACCGCAGACATTCCGGTCGAGAATTTTGCAAATATTTCTGCATCACTGTGATGGTACATCGCATAATACTCTGCCGAGAAAAAATAGTGGGCAGAAGATAAAAAATTTACGCATATATGGAGATATTTCAAAGTCGACTTCCCATAAAGCCTTGTATGAATAATCAACGTGTGTTCTTTTATTGATAAACTAACAGGAGGTTGATAGGAAAAAATTATTCGGCTAACGTTCCGATGTCTTTGTCCTCTTCAGAGCTGAAGAATGCAAAGCCGATTGGCCATACTAACTAAAACTGTGGACAACCGACTTGGATTAGTCCGGCTCTGAAAAAGACGCTTTTTATGGGCAAGCACGAGATTGTTACTACAGTAATCATTAAATTACAACAGCTGACGTTTTGGCGGTTGCGCCTTCTTCATTGTCGTTCTTTTGTTTGCAAACGTTCTACTTATTTGGTAGAGACCTGCCGAACAGTCTTACATGGGTGAACAATCCTCACGACACGAATTATTACTTCAGCCAGTTGATAATTTACGTATGTTGATTGTTAGTTGCCGCTTCGTATTCACATGCTGACATATCAAATAGAATTTCAATGGTAGACCGCCATTCCTTTTTGTTCCCATAATGGCAGCGTTTAAGGCAAAATCGATCAGCAAAACTTTCCATTGACGACGATGTAGTCGATATTCTTACGATACTCAAGAAGGAAAGGTTCACACCCGCAACGAAGAAGGCTAATGGAATCATAAGTCACCATTGATAGTCGTGATGGTGAATCTAAGAAAGTCCCTCCTTTGTTCTTTCCATATAATAACAGCTCCTAAATCTAATATGATGTTCTCTTTTTTCCAACACTCACATTCGATTGAAAACAATCTTGCCGTTGTACCTCACCGTTGAGGTGTGTGGATTTCTTAGCTTTGATGATCATGTTTATCCTTCCTTCCTTCTTTCCAAATCTCTCACATGATATTCGTGTAGTCCTTTATTCTCCATTGATATTATTGTCACTGAAAAAACGAGGTTAACATTCGTTCTGTAGAAAGTACTGATAGTGGTTCGCTTAGCGCAGTGGGCACATGTGCTTTACCCACACACAACACATACGTGGTCATTGGTTCGCTTCCTCGCCCCAGGCTCACCAATCCTTGTGTCGCTCCGCTGTCGACAAAATGGTGTCAAACTTGTTTGGAACACTACTGAGTTGATACAGCGGACGAATACCGCAAGTCCTTGTGCAGACTAGACGTGCATCCAATTACCTCTAGCAGTGAAATTGGATTCATGATGCATTACTCAGAGATTGATCAACACCGAGAGCTTTGTCTTCACTCTTACAGTACTGATCAAGTAATAAATAATCTGTAATGCAAATAGACTTGCTACATCGTAGTTGTCGTATCTGATATAGAATGAATATGATGACGTCACCGAAAGAGTTTCTATCAGACTGGCCGACTATCCTCTCGATGTGCAGATATGTGTGGCTGATTTCGCTTCCTACGCCTACACTACAAAGGATATAAGTTAGTTTTCTTAATATGTGGGATTTTTAATTGTTACTTCTATGTTTGTTTTTTTAACTACTGTGCTTGCATCCCTATTTTCTCAATTTCTCAAAAGTTTTTACTGTGTAACATCGATCAGATTGATTGCACAACCACATAGATTTTCCCCATTGAAATTTTGTTGTAGTGATAAGCGACTTAGGTTCTTGTTTGAAACTGTCGGCCAATTCAAAAATCATTGCTCGAAATGTGATAAGTTTCGCTTAACTCTAGTAAATCTTCTGATTACTTTCTTTAAGCCTATGAATGGAAAGAGGAGAAACCGATACAGATCAAAGACGGACTGCGCAAGTCATTACCGTCTTTCCTGCTCAGTAGTGTTAGAACAGGCAACTGCACATCGGTTACGAATACAGGTAATTTGTTAAATTTGCATAATAAACAGATTTGTGTACTGCTAGTTCGTAATCCATATAAATATAGGCGTATTCTTAAGATTTGTTTTGCTTCATCTCCTACCAATTTCGTAGCATGGCAGCGCATTTCGCTGACTTCCTGAAAACATCTGCTTAAGTTATCCATCGAGTAGCATTTCTCATTAGGTTGCTTAGAACAGCTATTCTATGCCATCTTCAAGTTTGATAGGTCTATCTTAAAACGTTTGATACTTGATACTTGAACGGCCCAGCATTCATTAGGTGTGTGGGTCCCAGCACAATCACGATTTTTCGGAAATTGTCTGGCTAAGCCATTGTGGTTCCTTGGAATCCCGAGGACAGCCGGCTAGCCAAAGTCTGCTCCAGGTCGTCACTATGACAGGCAGTCGCAGTTCTTGTGGATCAGAAAGAGATTTACCACCATACGACTTTGATACCAAGACGGTGGTGGATCCTGGTATTGGTACCAGGATCTTAAAACGTTTATTCGATTTCAATGCTGAGATATCTCTTTTTATAGTAATCATTGTCTTGTTCCGGGTCACAACTCGAGCATGGTTACTGGTCCATTTCTATTTGTTTTGATCTGGTTATCATTGCTCGTACAAGTGATCTCATCCAACAATGGAAGCGTCAAGAAACATCGTTTTATGGTCCACTCGTGTCCATCCCCAAGAAGTTTACGGTCTACAAACCCGTTCGTCAGCTACACAGCTGTTCTTGTAGAACATTTCCACAATCTTGGCATCTTCCACCTCCATTTTCTCCATCCATCACCCAGTTTCGTCTCATGACCAATACGTCTGTTTCGTCCCCAGAAGGCGTTGAATAACCGCAATGTAAATGTGCGTAAAATTATCGAAGCTGCTGAGTGGTAGCCAGTTTGATAGTCGTAATAGGATCTTTACAGAAGTGCAGAGTCGAATAGATACAGGGTGTAAAAAATGGAAATTTTTTAACCAGCTGGTCGGTTAAATCTTTGGGGATCTAGAACTGTGAAACCTAACTACTCCTCCATATATTTTTCTTTCAACTAATTATTATATTCATCGCCCAGTGTGTAAGTTGTGGTTTGATAATCAATGAGTCATCCCTCCGGATTTTCCCTATGCCCGCTATGGATTTTTTGTTGTTTTCTCAATTTCCGTATTTTTGTGTTTTCCATTTTACCACAGTCTTGTTGAGCTCTTTGAGCGTAGCCCGGAATGCGGTGGGGTTACCTCTATGAAATATTGCAAAGCACATCCAACAACAGAATTAGACGATAAATATGAAAATCACTCAAGTCCACATTCTCAACCAGGACGACACTACGTGGGTAGAGCGTTGCCATTGGATTTTCGGAATGCTTCTGATTTCGGAGTATCCGGAAGTGCATCTGCTATTGTGACTTTGAGCTGAAAGAGTGCCAGAAGCGTTGTTGTCAAGCGCATAGACACAGCTTTTTAAGCAGCCGTTTAAAAAGCAGCACCTCACATCCAATTATTTTGCGACATATCTATCATAAAAAATGCATTCGTGTAAAAATTCGCCACACATAGGTTATTGCTTTTCTGTGGATCAATGACAGGAATTCCCCTCCAACTTGTTTTAACAGATGCCATGATCAATTTCTAAATCATAGTTGGAATAGCTTTCTGCATGACGTCTTAGTGCAATAGTCTTGCTTAAAAAAAGGGTACAGCTCTCGGTGTTGATCAATCTCTGAGGAGTACACCATGCATTCGATGCCAGTCGCAGTATCCTGGAAGTGATTGAATCCATATATGGCTAGTATTAACAGTACATCACTAAGCACGGAGACGTGCAAGAGGCCAAGCAAGTTTATTGGGTCACTTTGTGAGTCGTGATGGAAGAAAAAAGGTTTCAACGACATCCGAACCGAGATTTTCTTCGCAATGATTGCACTACCGTGTGACAGAGAATATCGCAAAGGATGATTTTAGCAGAATTTCTTGGTACATCTGAGACATCCGCTAGAAGGCCTTCGTAAGGAGAAGGTACCACTCCAGGTATATAACTCCTCCGCCACCGAGATAAAAATGTTCAACTATCACCTATCTTGAGTGACAATATCGCAAAAAGTAGGATCTCTTCATTGTGATGAGCCAGCACACCAAACAGAGACAAAGAAGAGAAGGTAATAAAATTTGCTGACTATGAAATATAAGGGCGCGTGTGGCGCAGTGGTTGGAGGCGCCACTGCGGCGCGCACGAGAAAATGCGTCCATGGCTCACCAAGCCTTCCATCCCTCCGGGGTCGGCAAATTGGTACCAGACTTGTCTGGGAGGATAGCAGCACTGGCTCGATACATCGGCCGGCCACCGCGAGTCATTGTAAAGGCCAGATATGCATTCAATCACCTCCAACGATGCTCAATGAAGTCGAATGCATGGCGCATCCCTCAGGGATTGATCAACGCCGAGAGCTTTATCCTTTATCCTTTTATGAAATATAAAACCTGTGAACTTTTTAAACATATCAATGATATAGGAATCATCAAACCCTTTGATTGGAAAGGTACAATGTTTTAGCTTTTATTTTCTGCCTACTACATTTTTCACGGCAGGTTACTAAGCGAAATGCAACCACAACGTTGCTGAGATATTTGCATAACTCTGGACTGCAGGTGTCTATGGTGGGGAACGAACGCGCTATTGTCCTTTCCGGGAAGTAACGCGCTCGCCACCACACCATGCGAGTTGTAGTAGGCAGAAAATAAAAACTAAAACATTGTGATTTCAACTACAGCCTCAGCTTTACTGGGTTCAATGACGATGTGGACTTCCCAGATCAATCCCGTTGACGGGTGATTGCTGACGGCAAAAAGATTGATAGAACCAGCTGAGAGACGGGCAAAACGAAGGACCTGCATGGTGAGGTGGTGAGCGCGTGACTCCCCGGAAAGGACAATAGCGTGTTCGTTCCCCACCATAGACACCTGCGGTCCAGAGTTTTGCAAATATCTCAGCAACGTTGTGGTTGGAAAGGTACAGTTCATTAAGATTTGCAGGTGTATACTCCTGTCTACGTACTATAATTGAGCTCAAGAGAGAATTCAGTTACTATTTACTGCAACTTTATATCCCATCTTTCATGCTAGTCGCTGTTTCATGGGTTTCATTCTGGTAAGTGGATCAAATAATTTGATCAATAATTCTTTGCCTAAAAACTACTTGTCAATGAAATTCTACAACGAACTCAATTTAGCTGTACGAAGTAGACACATTAAACAAATAAGCAATTTTTCACTGCAGGGTCATCAACCCCATTTAGGTTGGACAAGGATTCAGTGCCTGCACGCGTGACTCTGGGAGTTACTACACTTCTCACCATGACTACTCAAGCATCCGGTATTAACGCAAATCTTCCACCAGTCAGCTACACCAAAGCCATTGATATCTGGATTGGTGTATGCTTAGGTAAATGTTGAATGGCTATCAGACTGCCTATGTTTTGCCCTTCATTTGTGTGGAAAGTTCGAATACCATCTCTAATGTAGGCGTGTCATCATGACCGCTCTTTTCCAGTACTTCACATGGAATGAATGAACTTTAAGGCGTGAATTATTTTCTGTAGGATTTCTACGCCGAACTGGAGTTGTCATAATAAGCAATATTTAGAAGAAAAACCAACTAAATGTGTAGGGCATTGTGGAGGACGGTATTAGTAGTGGAAAATCTAGATTTCTTCTAAGATTTCTAAAAATCCTCGTACGTGTTATTTCGTAAGGAGAACCTCTTGACTTTTCCTCGATGCCATAAAAAGCAGAGAGATGTAGTTTCTAGATCTGGTGTTTAGTAATGCAACAGTGACCACCACTTTGTTTTTCGGACCATGTAAACAAAACTACATTCATCAAAACATTTTCATTTTTTAGCGTTTATTTTTGGCGCTCTACTTGAATTTGCATTAGTGAACTGGGCCGCTCGAAAGGATGTGGTTATGTTCCACAGAAAACGTCAAAATCCTTTATTATTCAAGTGAGTAGCCGTAATCGTTTAGACATCTGTTAACCATTATTTGCAAACTTGTTTAACCACTCTCTAACGCTAGCAGAGTTTGTTTTACTAATCAGATAAACCTAACCGCTCTGCCAATGATTATAGAAGGAAACAGATTTTCTAATGTAGTTTTTATCAAAAATTATCTCTTGTCGACTTCAGTAGTTGTTCAACGTCTTAATATATATGCACATAAGAAAGCGTATGGCGCAGTGGTCGGAGGCGCCATACAACACAAATATGGAGTCGATTCCCGCGCTCATGGCCTGCCAAGCGCTCCATCCTCCCGGAGTCGATAAATTGGTACCAGACTTGTCTGGGAGGGTAGTAGCGCAGGTTCGACACATCGGTAGGCTACGGCGAGTTTTTGTAACAGCTAGATATGCATTCACTCACCTCCAAACGAGGCTTGATGAAGTCGAATGCATAGCGCATCCCTCAGGTATTTACCAACGCCGAGAGCTTTATATATGCATATATATGTATATACTAAAAATATAAATGTAGAAAACATAAAATATAATGTGAATGTAACATGGAAACGAACCAAATAATAAATAAATACAAACACAGTATGTATTTACAATGTGTGTACAACACGTACAAAAAAATCACCGGCACTTATGCTAATGTTCGCTTTCACTTTTTATACAAGTAATCTTCTATGCACGATGAACTGCGAGTGAGTTCGATTCGTAAGGCTTACAATACGTAGCCTTTCAGAAATCAAGGCGTATCAGACGCCGGGGACATCACAATTTTCGCCAACGCAGAACCAGAGGTTGTGCTTTTACCCTATATTGCTTTCTGATTTTAGAGTAAAAAAACCAGTAGGTTTTCTTCTATTATCGCTCTAGAATACAATATCTTGCAGGTTATCGTGGAAGAGGAGTGTTACAATTGGTGGGACAAACTGTGGAAAGTCAAATACAAGGCAAGTACATTTGTTGAGTTAGTTGATGAAATCTAATAAAAATAGGTAACACACACGTCAGCTGATCATAGATTATCTACGTGCATCTACATTGAATGGGACGGAATTACCCTGTTATCTCATTGATCAACAACTGGCTCGAACGGACACCAGTAACCTCCCATTTTTCTCTGTCACGTGCAGGAGTAGCCCAGTGGGTTCCACCTGCTCTAGGTACTCATTGAGCATTACATATTTCTTCCAGTGTTGTCGTGAAGAATTCTAACCATCGAGTCGGTGGTCTTCCTACTGTATGTTTGACATCCCGCGGGATCTAGTCGCTAACGGCACTTGTAAAAGCATTCTTGAGCATTGCGTATCCAGCCCACATTACCCTCGATTATTTGCCGTGTAGAAGGCGTCTTCAATTTTTGGTCGTTGGCGCATGTCGGAGCCTTGGATTCACTCTCTGCCTTGCGGGATGTGGGATGCTACTACCTTGTTCCATCGACTTTTTGTATTATAACGCTGGGTGATCCATAAACGTTTATACGATGAGACCTGGGTGCTCATGCATGCGGTAAGTCACAAAGAATCGTGGAGTCGAAAATGTGGGCACAGAATCAGGTGGTCTTTGTTTTCTTCTGCGCATCCTCGATGCCCTTGAAAGCTCCCTAAGCTGTTCCTTTGCTCCTGCTCAACTCTGAGCTAAGTCGTTCATCTTGTCCATTTTTTGACCTAGGTTGACGTAGCAAGAGCGTTCGTAGACATTCATTCCACTAAGCGTGAATATGGTATGCGAAACCAATCCGCTATCATGAATACAGCTTTTGTCGGATTTAACCGAACGCTATTCTTTCGAAAAGTGTTATCAGAGTAGACAAGCATTCGTTCAGCATGGCTAAGGCTTGTTTTTATAAGCATGGCGAAGGTGGTGTAAATGCCGACTGTGTTCTTGAAAATTGGACGTGTTGAACTTTGAAGGAGAAGGTGCCGAAGCGTTAGCTGGATGAAACCTAAATAAGAACCTCGTGTGTGCTGAACAATCTAAAGATGTCCAGTGATTGTTCAAATTGAGGTTAAGTCAAAGCTGGTTTGTAAAATCTCTCATGCCATTTTACTTCGTTTGATTACGCTGTACACAGTGCTCCGCAATAAAATAATATTTACCGTTAATAAGGAGTCTGGCATTCTTTAATCATCTGCTATACATTCATCTTCGTCATGCATTCTAGAAACTTCTGCATGCGCATTTGTCCTTTACTAGGATTTGCGGTAGTCTACCGATGCCAGTGGTCTATCGAGCCAGTGCTGATATCCTTGCAGACAACTCTGGTACCAATTTGCCGATCCTAAAGGGATGAAAGATTGGTGAGGACGCAACACAGGATTGAACCAACGACTATGTGTATATTGCAGAGCACCTCTTTCCATTGCGCTACGTACGCCTCTAAACAATTGTTTAGTTGTTATTTATTATTTAGTACATGACCTAACATCATATTTGTAACACTACGGGGATCCCAGCATTTCCTTCATTCCACGTGGTCTTTGAACTTTTGCGTATAACTTCGATTGCCGCTTGAGGATTTTTTCGTTTTCGTCACAAATTTCAGTGAATGATGATTGAGTCGCTTCTCCCAGGGAACTAGGGATAGCGTACTAGAGCGTTCTCACTTGGATTAGAGAGAATAAACTTCTCTAAACAAGTGTTATTTGGTAGGAACTTTCCGATCCCTTAATGGAGAAGCGGTTCGGTGTTTCCTGGTGAGGAGTTGAAAGGCGCGTGGATATGGTCTACCGTCTGCGTAATTAACAGCGTCATTATCACCGTGTTATCTACTCACTGGTTATCACTAATAGCTCGATGACTCAGTGATGAAAAATCGCATGAACAAATCTATTTTGTAATGACCAGCTCCTGCTAGTCTTTTCCATGGCAAGTTAAACGACTCGTTCTATCAGTAATTAGCTTAATAAATAACCAATAAAATTTCAAAAAATGATTGATGAGTAGCAACCATTTCAGGAACACAGCCGAAGGATAGACCTCATATCGCGTATTGTGTTCCCTTTGTGTTTTCTGATTTTCAACGCCACGGTAACAAATCTCGTTTATACATTTTTTGATACACATCTGTTTTCTAGTATTATTTCACAAAAATTTCCAAACATCAAGAAATAAAACGGCCGAATACTAGGCAGAGTTTACCATGTTTACCTCGTCCCTAACCAACTCATATAGGCGCATTTTTCAAACTCAGGATTCCCCTCAGTGAGTGGTTCCAAAGCCAATTGGTACTAATGCTACGTGGATTATGTTGTTTAGGGGGTTTGGTAGTTCACGGCGCACCAAACCAGTTATATATTACTTTGAGACGTGGATAGACTCACTCCATTATTCTCATAATTGTTTTACCAAATTCACAAATCACTTCCACACATACGTTACCATATCAATGCAAGCGTTTGTACGTGCATCTGGATTCTATCCAGCACCTCGATTAGGCCAAAGCTCAGCAGTCAAGTGAACTGAGCGCAAATAAGAGATGATTATGAGTCTTTTTTTAATGATTAACATTCACGTCTACAGTGGAAGAAAACGATAAGTACATGCAGCCCTTGAAAGAAAGCCTTACCAACAAATCGTAGGAAACGTTAAAGATAAGGAACCTTATTCTTATCACACAGAAAAGGATCATATATAGTCATAGTAAAAATAAAGAGTACAGTAAGGCTATTAGTTGTTTCATTCTGTAGGTCACTGAAGCTTATCTTAAACAAGAAATGCTATGAGAAGTTATGTTCACCCGGTACGGAAAGCGTCTATTGAGGAAATGATGATATCGTTCCTCTTAACATGGGTTTCACATTGAGCATCAACTTCTCCGATTGGAATAAGATTGCTGAAACGACGAAAACCAATGTTAACATTGACAACTTTCTTTATAAAACTACAATAGAACGGATGGATCTATATGGATCCGTAGAAGTTCTGCAATTAATAAGTTCATACCTTCCCAAGAACATGGTTGAGTTCTACAACAAGGCGCAAACATTAAAATGGAAAGAATGTAAGATAAGTTTAGTATCATAAGCTGGGCCACTCTTGACAACCTAGAATTCCAGAAGCCCTCCTTTTAATGTCATACATGGATGTGTATTTCGCCGTTTTCTTGCAACCATCTGTGCCTAAAGGGGGCCAGGTCCAACGAGGTCCTTTTGGAATTTCCGACATTCATCTGCAATGTTTTTCACGTTGTACTGTCTTAAATTCTCTTTATATCGTAAGCAATCCATTAGCATTTTTGCTTGAGACATATTCCCTCTGGTCTCAAGAACGGTAGCCTTTTTGAACATTCGGAAAAGGATGGTCAGATTGGTGCTAAATACCTTGATTCATTTATCACATAAGTGCTTTCTGTATTACACTCAGATTTGTCGAGGTAGAAGAAGCTCAGCGTGTTTTCGCTACACAGCACTACTGACTACTCCAGTCGTGAAAACGGATTTATAAAGAACGGATCTATTTGGATAGTTATAAAAACATGCTCGTTTCTCCTTTTGTGGAGGGCTCATGAGCAATGTAACTCATTGAGTAGTAGACCGCTGTATCGATAGCCTTATGACATTTGCATTAGAAATAGATCGTCTGAATGTTACTTACTCGTTTATACTTAAATTGGCCAAAATACTTCCCAATATAGAAGTTTTGTCAAGCTTTAATGTTTTGTTACGCTCAAACTTCTTGGTGGCGCTGTTCCAGTGGAGTCGAACTCTGTTTAAAAGTTCTAAAGATATATAGCAAAATAGCTCAATCGACATCCATCGTTTGACGACAAGACGCTTTTACATACTGTTCTGTCAAAAGGATGTAAAAGCGCATGTAATTCTTAATGCATGTAATTCTTTCAGTACTGGTGGCGATACCTGACACCCTATATGGCTGTGCAAGCGAGAATGGATTAGAATGGCATTGGCGTTCAATGCTCGACTTTTTTAGGCCTATCTCTTTCCAGGTCCATATGTTTGAAAATTAACACCAGCAACGTTATTTTTATAATTGTTTTCAATATTAACTGCTAAATAGGCTAACCTTTTCTTGAGCATTCGTATCGTATCATAAATATTATGGGTAATCGGAAAAACATTTCGGCTCTGTTCTTTTTTTCCTAATTTGATGTACACCTCATTAGCTAAAATTTTTCATTCTACGAGAAGAAAGCAAAATAAAAGCACTACTGTGAACTACGAGAACAGAATCACGTCATTGTTTTCCTTAGGCACGATAAGAGATCATTCAGACGCAATAACCCATCGCTGAGGTCTCTATCAATCAATAGACATTTTATTCACAGTAAGACAGACACACGTGGGCAAATGAAGCAACACTGACACCAACTCGAGGAATAAGTAATAATGAGTGCTATCATCTATTAGAACAGTAGTTTTCGAAAATAATATATACCAAGAGAGATGGAATGGCGAATTCATTGAGACATTTGCTATTTTGTATAGGTCCCAATTCATCTATCATTCATCAATTTCCTACTAGTGTGATCCGTTACACTTATTATTGCCTGATTTATATGAAAAAATCATAAATTCATGTGAAATATGTGTGCGCTTCTAAATCAAATAGCTCACCATTGTTTAAGATAGCTTGATTTGATTGCTTAATAGTTCAGAGAAATTTGGAAAAATTGAATGGTCCACCGATAATACCGGAAGCCAGCACTGTCCTAGTAAAAAAGTGAAAAAGCTAGCATTTCGACAGATTTTGCCTTCTTCAGAGCCTGGAATGTTCAAGTTGACTGCAATCTATCTAACCAAACACTTCCATAACCAAAGCAAAATAAACGCGAAACCGCGATTTTAATTGCATTGAAAACAAAATGGCTCCTTCGTAAGCTCACTCCTTTCTATGAAACTTCCACCTAGGATTCTACGTGGAAACGAACCGCGCAGAGTTCGCACGAAGGCATAATGTGGCTCTCTCACATTAAAATAGGTGTAACGGTAGACGATAAACGATTAATGGTGCGCGCAGTATGATATTGTAATAAATAAGGGGTACATTCCAAGAATCTAGAAATTTACCGCAAGGTCGAATGGCTCGTTATCTATCAGACGTGGTCTCACACAATATTTCAGACTGATATTTTTATGTGAGATGCGCGCATTACCCATCCACTTGAACTCTGTGCAGTATAAAAGAACACCTAGATGGCAAACGAAAAAGACAAAGTACCCCACTAGGCACGCATAGGATACAAAAGCATAGCGGAAACGATTTTCAACTTAAAGTCAATATCCTCGCACAAGAGACTAAGACACCAACGCACAAATAAACTCCATAAGGTTTTTTGGTTAAATGCCAAGAATCTCGCAATGGATAGAGGAGAGGAATGCTCAGAGGTCACACGCGACCTGGCCCCGTATCTTTGGACCAATTTCTGATGTGGGGTGGGGCAGATATCAGCCATATGCGGCTATAATCAGCTGTACCCATTATGGGTATCTGGGTTAGGCCTAAGCCTAAGCTTAAGGGTGGGTGGGTGGGTATCCTCTAAGGGTGGGTGGGTATCATGATACCCATCCCCACCCACCCACCCTAAGACGATAGACGGTACCCATCATGATACCCATCTAACCTTCCTCATTGGAAGTCATGTAAAAAAGCGGTGAGTTTTTCGAAAAGCTGTTGATCGTGTAGTTGCCATGAAGTTTTTTGTCTTACTGTAAGTGTTATTGAGGTGTTTGGCGTAATAAATTGTATATCAGCATACCCTTCCAGGCACTGCAGAAGGCGATGCTGCCGAAACGTCAGCTACTGTTGTGTTGTATTGTGTTTTTCTAGGGAAGTAAATGTATGCTGTGTGTGCAGTTCGTTCGACAGATACGTCTTCGCTGAAATTCATGTCGTGCGAATCTGTGAATGTAGAAGTCAAATAAAACAACGATAATCGGTCTTTGGGTTCACACGACAGACTATGGTGGTCGATGAATAATTTCGTGGAAAGATAGATAATGGTGATGTCTTACCCATGCAATGGATTCGGATTCATCAAGCATCGTTACAGGAAATTGAATGCATATATAGCCTATGCAAGGACGTACGGCACTCTACCGTTGTATCAAGGCAGTTCTGTTATCCTATCAGACAATGATACTAGTTTTCCGATCCCGAAGGGATGGAAGGCTTGGTGAGTTCAGGATATGGAACCGTGCCAACAACCACGTGCATTTCGGGAGAAATCTAACCACTGCGCTACATGCGCTACCATCTTGTCTCATGGTGATTTTCATTTATATATATATATATATATATGTATATATATAAAGTATTAAAATCTACAGATACTTCCAAATCGGATACAAGTTTTATTACCTTATCAGGATAAGATCCTCTTCTCATGGAAACCATAGAATTTGTTTAATTTGCTTCTCTTCGGAAAGGATCGCATTTTGAATAACGAAACGAATGAAGAAATTGGCCTCCATCCGTCGAAACACAGTGTTCCCCAGTGTCCCTATGACTGAGAAAAAACACTTTTTCTGAAATTGGGAATGATAAAATATTTCGTAGACAAAGAAAAGCATTTCCTTACGCGTTAAATCAAAATCACTTCTACAAGGTTGTCGACTCGACTCCGATTATTGCAAAGTACTCATCAGTCGTCGAGAAACTAGTTTTTAATGAATGTGTTAAGGCTTAGTCAAATGTATTTGCAAGTAATTTGTTGAATGATGCCATCTAATCTTGCAAGCCTTCTGGAACTTCAAAACCATCCATGTGCACAGTTCTTTCTCACATTCACTACACTGCAGCACGATCCCTTCCCCTAAAAATTTGCCGACTGCACAAGGATGAAAGACTTAGTGTACCTCACGGTGTGACCACGTTCATGTTCCATATATTCCGTAAAAGAACCTATGGTCCTAGCCACGGTTATGATGTATGTAGTCCCTACAAATGATTCGCTGTTGAAACCCCTATAGATCAACTGATCAAGCCTCATCTAAGCTTTCGGTAATACGCGATAGTACATTCTACATGAATTCGTGTAAGGAATACTCAACAAGCCAAACAAGCAGTACTCGTAGACATCTCTTAGTTAATCCTTCGTAAGCGATGCGATTGTATTCAAATTTCCCAAACGGTTTGGAGAGAGTGGCATTTTCTTCATCTATCAGGTCTGATGGCAAAAAGCTACATTCTCATATTGTCTTAAGTATTCTCTTTTTCTTAGCTGATAAAGGGATGTTAACACGCACTTTGTTTGATGTTTGGTTTCTAACATTTCGGCTATTTCACCTTTTTCGGAGTCCACACTTATTGGTATGTAGCTGCATCTTTATTATTGGTTGAAAATTCTGTAGTCTTAGTGAAAACCCAACTTGTAAACAAAGCCAAATATTTGTCTATTGAGAACCATACTTATCATACATGTGCTAAGTACATGTGGCATGTGCTCCTAGTACATGTGTGCTCCTAGCCTAGATGAAGACTGTGAGTGCTTCCTAGCAGACAAGTATTTCATTTAGTTTGGAAATTATGTTCTTACTAGGAGTGCATTATATTCGCCATATAATAATTATATTGCTACATGATAGCATGTCCAAGCTCAGAATGAGGAGAAGTCGCCGAAACGTTGGCCATTGAACATCAAAATGCGTGCTAACACCTCATGTCACCCCAAAAAACGGAAAGCTCGTAAGTTAATACAAGTTAATTAATATCGACTTTAATCGCAATTTGGTCTGTAGATTTTCGTTATCATAGATTCTCTGAGATTGTTGTTTTCCAAACGCGCCCAAAAGTTTTTTTTTTTTTTTTTTTTTTTTTTTTGGCCTTCTTACAGCAAGCTGCGGCACCTGGTTAAACAGTTCTGTCGAACTCTGATGCAATCTTCGTTTTCTCTTTTTCACAAATAAGACTCTGGCGATAACGGAGAAGGAGTCTGAACTTCTTGATTTAGAATGTGAACGAATTTTGCACAGCTCTTGACGGCTTTAACGAAAAAGCATGATTCCATGGTCTGGTTGTATTCGATCTGCTCGTCGTACACGAAAAGAACACCGTCAATTCAAGTAGTCTCATTGATTCTGAAATGGTAGATTTTAAAATAAGTATTCATCACTGGAAATTAGGCATCTGGAATGTTTTGTTCGCAGACTGGTGTTATCTCCGAACGCGACGACAAGAGTTTTGATCCACCTTTCGTTTAAACCGAATTTTCGAAATGAAAAAACGGTAATCAGTCGCAGCACAGAACAGTAACGATATATAGATGATAGTGGGGCAAAACGTCCAGTTTATGAGTGTGCTGACGAATCGGATCTTCTCAAGAGTCGGTTGAAGTCCCAAAAATAAGTTTATGTTTATGGGCGAATACAAGTACAATACATTAGTACAATACAAAAACCATAGTGATCGTTGAAATAAACCTTTTGGATGCTTTAGAATGATAGAACGCAAATAAATAAAAATACATATTATACATAGGAACAAACCGCGAAATAGTCATACTGCCATTTCAAGCTGAATAACGCAATGTGTTTTACCGCAACTCGACGTCCAGAGCGGTGCAGCCTGGGTTATTCACCTTTATAAATGGTGTTAAGACATCTTTTTTTTGAATATGAAGGAGTTACGGTAATAGGCGAAAATTTGCCAATCGAGGATCATTCCGAAATAGCGCATTCCATAAATCATGTCGCAAACAAACAACTTCGTCAAAAACCAACATTTTTGCAACCCTTAGAATCAGCACGCTTCTGCCAATTAACCCAAAACATTTTCTTCTTTATGGAAGTCCATGCTTATGGTATGATTTTGAAGGACATTTTTATCCTCGCCTTGGCTGTTGAAAAATATCGCTGAAAACTAACCTAGGTTTTAAGTAATGAAAAGCTGCTGGGCTAGCCCACAACGGGCGCGGACGCCTACGCTTTAATTTCATAGCTTATTATGTTCGGCTTTTCGATCAAGAATTGGAAGACGTGCAATGGAACATTGTCGTAGAATAGAGGAGACCTTATTAACGCCTTAATCATTGCTGCATTTAATAAATTTCATCGCACCAGCAATCTACCGCATTAGGATAAAACACTTTTGTTCTTTGTATCCAAAATTACCGTAGGATTTATTTTAGTGAGCAAATAAATGAAGAACCAAAATTTATTCGGTTTCACTGGTGATAATAAAAAAAAACGCTATAGCAATCTTCAATCATATGTTGACGCAAGAATAGCACATTGGTGTTGATGCCGATCATCACCAACATGCTGATAGTTCAATCCTGCTCCGGGTTTACCTAAGCCTAATCCTTTAAGATCGGGAAATTGTTACCGAATTTGTCACTCTCTGCAATCCAAGTAAGGGCGCGTGTAGCGCATTGGCTGGAGGCGCCAGTGCGACACAAACGTGGAATTGCTCCCAGTGCCCATGGCTCACCAAGCCTTCCATCCCTCCGTGGTTGGCAAAATTGATACCAGACTTAACTGGTATGATAGCAGCACCGGCTCGATACACCGGTAGGCCACTGTAAGTCATTGTAAAGGCCAGATATGCATTCGACCACAGCCGACGATGCTTAATGAAGTTAAACGTATGACGCATCCTTTAGAGATTGATCAACGCCGAGAGCTTTATCCTTTATCTTTCAAACCAAGTAGGAACGCTCTGGCCCGGTTATATCAAGACTGCAAGAAGAATCGATTCGACCAGAATTTAACAACATTCAAGATGGAGGGAAACTCCTCAAGCAGCACTCGAAACCACAAGTAAAAAGTTAGAAGACTTTCGTGGATGATGGATATGAGGAAACGGATGGAATGCATTAAGTACAGGTATCCATACAATAGATGTAAAGATAAATGGCGTGAAACAGAAAATATAGTAAGAATAAAAAATTAAGTGAAATTAAAAATAAAAAACATTTAACAGTAAAGATAAGACATTTTTTGACCACAGTTCGAGCCATGTGCAGCAGAAAGCTATCATGTACAACCAACCACGATCATGAAAAGGTTCGCGTATAATCATCGATTGGCACCTTATGAGGAAACCCAAGGTCAGTGGCCTAGAACTACTCACGGAAAATGGAAAATGAAACTTCAAGTTGTCAATGTTCCATGGAATACGTAGTTCCGCAGGTTTTGCCATAAATGAATAGTTGAGTCGAACTTAATAAATTACTTTTATTGCCACTGAAATCTTAATTTACATAAAATCAACTGCTTCTTCCAGTATTGATGTAGACAACATCAAATTTTAGTCCTGTACTTAGGAAATGATATCTCCAGAAAAGTACGAACTTATAATATCCACATTATTAGAGCCCCGGTTTCTAACTGTCATCATAATTAAAGGTTAGGTGCAGTACATCCGTTAGAAATGTAGTGCAATACAGACACGATCATCGGTTCGACCTGTTTCCACGAACCAAGTAAACCTCCATCTTTTCGGGGTTGGTAGATAGGTACTAGACTTCTCTTCGAGGTGAAAACGTTGACTTAATATATGTGCAGTCGAATGGATAGACACAGCTTTCAAAGGAATTAATCAACGCTGAATGCTTTACCTCTTATCAAAATCATATGGAAAATGATTGGGGATACTGTAGCTTGGTCCGACTGACGTGATCTGTGCGACCGCATTCTACTCCGCATGATGTATTCTGTTTCATAACGTTATCAATCGTTTACAACAAGACGAATAAAAGACCATCAAGTGAATGGGAATACAAGTAATTCCGCAGAGAAAAAGTTCTACGAGAATATTTTAGCTTTTATTTTCTGCCTACTACAATTTTCATGGCAGTTTATAAGCGAAAAACAACCACAACGTTGCTAAGATATTTGCAAACGCATGACCCCAGGTGTCTGCGGTGGGGACGAACGCCTTATTAGTCTTTTTAGGGCTTAACCCGTTCACCACCACACCATGCGGGTCCTTCGTTTCGCCTGTCTCTCAGTTAGTTCTATTTGTGCCATCCCCGGAAAGGGCAATAGCGCGTTCGTTCCCCACCGCAGACACCGGCGGTCCGGAGTTTTGCAAATATCTCAGCAGCGTTGTGGTTGTATTATACAAGAATACTATAGAATATCGTGTGACAGTATCACATACAGTCCAGTAATCAATAATAAAATGCCAGTAATTAGGACCCATTGATCAAAATAGTAAAAAGTGATATCTTTTATGAAGTAAAAAATCCCGGGATTGACCTGCTATTAACCCGGCACTCTATCAACCTCAAATTGATCTTTCCAGGGTCCGAAGGAGGCGAAACCACCAAGACGTCAACAAGTGTAATTCTTTTTTTTATTTTATATGACCCGTCTTCACATCTACTATGCGGATCCTAGTACTTCTCACATTAGATTCGTTTTCTCGCATCCATTGTGCACGAAGATCTTCCAAGTTCTTACGTGTGGCTTCGGATGCTGCTTGAGCATTTTCATTTCATCTTGAATGACGTAGAATACTGGTCGAGCAGTTCTTCCTGGAGTCCTGAGATAGCCGGGCTGGAGCGTCCTCAATCGGATGACAAGGAGTGATTTTTTTCCCCAGACAAGTCCGGTGTAAATAAGTGATGTAATAGCAACTTCGTATCTGCTCATCAAAGGAAAGAAAACAATGAGTGATTTCCCAATTCGTTGCATAGGATGATATCATTAGGACAATGACTCCGCCTATTTGTTCAAATACAACATGAAAAGTGCTCAAAACCTGTCTGTTATCATGTGATTTACTGAAAAATCACCACATCGCGTCCATTCCATTTCCGTTTCGTTTTTCCGTAGTTCCAAATATCAAAAATGAATCTTGAAGCAGAATATGCGCAACTGTAGAAAAATAATGAGTATTTTCTGTCATATCAAATACTCATTTCCATACATATATAGCTGACAGAGACGCAAATCAAGGTCTTCCGTGGCGCAGTATGTAATGCGTGAGCTCCCAGAAAGGGAAACTGCGGTTCAATGTGGCCCAGGGTGCAAGCTTTGCGACTATTTACTTATCGTTGTGGTTGCAATTCACATAATACCTAGCCTTGAAAATTGCATTAAGCAGTAAATAGAAAGCAAATATATATATATATATATAATGTGTACAATTAAAATTATCGTGGTTGTACTTCATTAACCAAAAATGATTATCTGTTTCACATCTTTGGTACAGTTAGTTCTATAATATCTAAGCGAGAACAGCAATCACCTATTAAATCAGTTCCCATTTCTTATAATTGTGATGTTCTTCCCTCCTCACACTGAGACTTCCTGGAATTTCGAACTAGTGCTATATAAGGCGTCTATTTTTTAAGTGACCCATTCCGAGAATGGGAAGTTGCCAACAACTCACGATATCAGCACAACAATTAGACCACTTGAAGAGCTGAGACGTTGCCCTATTGCTCTATTCCCTAGTATACGCATATATTTGCATATAT
>MQTX01000051.1:35094-160585 GCA_009735665.1 Angiostrongylus cantonensis
CAAAAATGCCCTAACCGCAACATTAGCGAGGGACTCAAAAACATTCTAGCTTTGCGCTACTAGAGGAAATTCCGCTTGTCCAATCAACTAGCGATTTAAAAGATCAGCTCCCTATTAACAGAAAAAAAGCCAAAGAAATAGAATTCGCGGGGTCCAGGAAATGGAATTTCATCGCAGTACAATGAGACAACTTGTTTCATTTGTGGTCGAAGATCGATACCTTTGTTCCAAATAAAGAAATTCACTATATTCCGAAATATCTTAGTCTAGCGCTCAAGTGCTAGAATATAAGAGGGTTCATATCATTGCGAATGTGTAAATTCTGTGCTCATTGACCCCTTGTGGAAGAACTTTCTAGTGGATTGCGTTCTTCTCGCAGTACGCATTAAAAAATTATTCATACTTAATGCATATATGAGAGTAATATAATAATAAGGCGCGGAACCAAAGTAATTTTAAAGGCTGAATAATTTGACCCCTTGTGGAAGAACTTTCTAGTGGATTGCGTTCTTCTCGCAGTACGCATTAAAAAATTATTCATACTTAATGCATATATGAGAGTGATATATGATAATAATAAGGCGCGGAACCAAAGTAATTTTAAAGGCTGAATAATCATTACTCAGAGTTACAAACGGCCGAAATTTTAAGCTTTGGTCGGTTGTCGGAACGCGTGTAGCGCAGTGGTTTTGCAATACACACGTGGTCTTCGTTTCCATCCAGCGTCCTTGACTCATCAAGTCTTCCTTCCCTTCGTGGTCAAAAAGTCGGTGCTCATATTTGTCTGGGAGGATAGCTACTTGATACATAGTAGGCCATCGGAATTGATTGTATACAACAGATATGCATTCAATGTCTCTACCTCTAACGATGCTCGGTGAAGTCGAATACCTGCCGCACCCCTCTGGAACTGATCAACACCAAACGCTTTGTACTTTGGTGGGTTGTTGAGCCCTAAACTGCCTCTTTGATAGCACTGTAGGGTTGTGCTCATTCATAGATCAAAAGGATGAGTTAGCATAGACAACTGGAATAACTAATGACCACTCTTGATTGTAAAAATCGTAAAGAGTTTCTGGTGTTCATTAAAACGTATCTGAAAACGGAATCACAGTAACTCTTTTAATCACAAGGTTACTCATTATTTAATTTTAACTATTTTTATTCACGTCGTCGTGATGAAAAGTGAGACTGGAAAGTCTGGTTTCATTTCTTTTTCGTACTTGTCATGAATATCGTCTCGGCCTCACCCGATATTTCATATATTCTCGCAATACATATTGACGCATAACGCCACATTACTGGTTTTTCGACAAATGACAAAAATTTCTAGATCGACGGAGCACTTGAAGAGTTCAGAACCCTGGAGATGGACAGACCAGACCTTGTTCAATCGTGCACAATTTTTTATCAAGCAACGTTCTAATTTGGAATATATTTGGGATGAAGATTCAAGAACGAGTGAAGACGAAATTTATTCACCTTGAAATTCGAACGCAAGCTCAATAGTTCGGAACGTCGACGATGTGTTCTAGAACATCATCAGAACAGTTAGACTACAGGTAGCTAAATATCGAGGAAATTTAGGTCCATGAATAGAAACTGGGTTTTGCAAGCATGCTCTCTAAAGAATTTTAGCTGCAGTGAAGACCGTACGTTTTCTGGGATCTCTTTCTCTGCTCTTCCTCGGTGTGTAAAGTAGCTGCTAGTGAGGAACTTCTTTATTTAAAAAGTTTTTAAGCGCATATTTAAAAAATCGCACTAAAATGCATATATAAAAAAATGTAAGAGTTTAATACGTTTCCTGTTCAGCAATCGCAAAGTTGCATCGAGATTCAACCATATGCGACTATAATCAGCAGTTCTAACCTTCCTCATTGGAAGTCATGTAAAAAAGCGGTGAGTTTTTCGAGAAGCTGTTGATCATGTAATTGCCATGAAGTTTTTCGTCTTACTGTAAGTATTATTGAAGTGTTTGGCCTAATAAATTGTATATCAGTATACCCTTCCAGGCTCTGAAGAAGGCGATACTGCCGAAACGTCAGCTACTGTTGTGTTGTATTGTGTGTTTTTCTATGGAAATGAATGTATGCTGTTTAACAACCTCGCGATCGCTGAACAAAAAAACTACGCATTCATATTCCAATGCCGAGGTTAATAGAAAGTCGATCCTGGGAACTGTTATAAGAGTTTAAGAAAAAGCTCCAGTTCCACATGAAGAGTGACAAATTTACGCTGATGAGCATAGCGATTTACACAGGTATTTAAGCAAAATTAAATGAAGAAAAAGTGAAAGAAAAACCGGTATCTCCGGTTGCCACCAACGCTATCACAGATAGACCGAGCGGATGGTGGCGTAGTATCCAAAATGCGCATAATCGATGCAAAGCAGAAAAGATAAGGAAGCGTCGATGGGAACAAATCCTTGAAGACAATTTTCCAGCTGCAGTTCGATTACTTATTTTTTTTTTCTTTAGTGTATGCATTTTGGGATTGTGTTTTTTCTCGTCTTGGTACTGTAGGTATTGATTAAATATTCATTTTAAGTGAACGAGAATCACCAACATAAACAAACAAGTGTCACTGGATGTGTAAGGTATTCGGAAGCGTTTTCAAATCGTAGCAAATGTCAATTTCATCGAAACAGTAAGCCGTCATGCGTAGAAACTATGTGGATTTTCCACATGCCGAACTCGTTCGGCTAACGAACCAGTTTTCCACATTACAATGCCAACAAATCCTCAGACTTCGGCTAAACAGCACTTCTCATTTGCATAGCAGTGAACGATGACGATCACGAATGCCGTGCTGAAAACTCGTCTTTCTAAATGTGAATGACCATATCGTGTAATGGCATCAAGGAAAAGAAACTAGGATCCGGTTCGTTACTTTGTACAACAAAGCTGAAGAGTTGTCGATTCTGAGCTGAATTCACAGAAAACAGTTAATGTTCATTTCTCGAGCACACGTTAGGTTATTATTAACAAAATTTATTCAGTACTGGATGATGTCCCGATGGCTTACACTTCTTGAGAGCCTGGAAAGCTCAAATTTGACACGCCGTATGCTCAACTATTTTCATGATCTCGGCAGAAAAATCCCAGCACCTTAAGATCTTTTTCTTAGGAAAACGCTCGGTTTCACAGTATTTGTCACCACAATAAGGCTTTGAACATGAACAATTGTGCTGTAGACGAATTTTGACTCCACATATTGGATATCTCTAACAGCCTGCTAAATAGAGATACCTTGCTACAACGACCGTAGCTGGTTGAAGAGATAATTTCAAATTCTTATAGTTACTTCCTACTACTGCTTATTTAGATATTACCCAGCAGCGAAGAAAAAAAAATGAATTCTTCACTATGGAGTTTAGTTGGGTACAAGTACTACAAGGCCTAACTCAGTCTGTCGAAATAACAGAAGAAGGCTTCTGATTTCGTTAAGCTATTTTATTTATGTTACGACAATGTTATAACATATTAAGAATGTGTTTCACTTCCTGATTCTTTGTAAACAAGACATCTTTGAGAAATAGAACGGCAATTCGTCGTTTTCTCTCTCAGCAATCGCGAGGTTGTCAAACAGCATACATTTACTTCCATACAACAACAGACATACAACACAATCGTAGCTGACGTTTCGGCAGAGTCGCTTTCTTCAGAGCCTGAAAGGGTACACTAAGACTCAACTGGCCAGGTCAAACACTTCAACAGCACAAACAGAAAGATGAAAATTTGAGCGATAATTACAAGATCTACGGCTTCTCGAAAAAACCCACCGCTTTTTTTCATCTGTCTTCCACCGAGGAAGAACAGCCGCTCAGAGTCGCATATGGCTGACGACTGCAGCACCCCCAATCAACGATCGATGCCGAAACGTCAGCTACGATAGGGTTGTATGTGTATTATTGTATGGAAGTAAACGTATACTGTTTAACAACCTCGCGATTGCTAAGAGAGAAAACGACGAATTCATAATTCAATGCCGAGGTTAATAGAAAGTCGATCCTGAGTACTAGAACGGCAATATTTTACGATTATGACTTATTCACACCCATTCGTCTCAATGAATAGTTTTTGTAAGCTCAAAACCTGCTAAGCACCTTCAGAAGAGATGAATAGCCTTCTTATGAGTAAGGAATCGCAATCTTTCACGACGTTGAGGACCAGTTTCTGGATGCGTTGTAAGTGCAACGTAGTCGTAATTGCAACATAGAAAAGGGTTCCGTAATGGAAATTACTCTATCACATCTTATTCTTCATAAGTCAGAAAAGAGTTTGTCAATTCAACGCTTAGTGGGTAAGGTTTCCATGTGTTTTGACTTGTTAAGGCGCTAAAAGACTCGCATTAGCGCGCACTTTATCAGATCATCCTTTACCACGAGTTACAGAGATTGCGAACGCATACTAAACGACTTGAGAAAAAAGTGCTTCGCTTCACTTTGCAAGTGCAATAAAATCAACTGCTTGGAGATTACTATATGATGTTATTGTTAAGGTAATATTTGCAGCAGCTACTTTCTGTTTTTGTTCTGTTACATGATCTGCAGCCCACGTAAAGCGCTGTGTGCGCATACTTCGGGCCGCGAATCTGCTCTTCAGATTTGCTTTGAGTCCTTTTGAACACACGACGTACACCACGAAGTCTTAATCACTTGTTATTACTCAATGAGTTCTGCTTGCGGATTCAAGTAACCACTAAAGATAATCCAACTGGTCGATAATTTTCTGGTTCAAGTACACGATAGCAGGAGAAGGAGTGAGTGTGAGCGTTTGTTCGCTTGTTTATTCTTTTCGTAGTAACGTCGTTGATTGGTTTGTTTTATGCTAGATGTTGTGTTGTTGAATAGCCTTCGCCGACTGGGTTGATGCGCTGCGGCATCGGCTAGGAATTCAAGTTACGCCAGTGTCCGGCTCCGGGCGAATAAAAGCCGCTCGTCGTGCCCAACGACAGTCGTCTCCCACACCACCTCCACTCATCAGTAGCAGCAACCACCATCCACACCCATTACCTACCGTCTCGCGAATGCTCGCCACCGCTCAAATTCAGTTCGTGAGTTGGCATTCCAGTAATGTAGTAGTATTAGTGATCCGTTATACTTTTATTCTATCTTATTAAAGTACACAAAGGCGCGTGTAGCACAGTGGTTTGTGTTCTGTAATACACAAGGGAACGATCCCGCGCCCGAGGGTCACCAAGCCGTTCATCCCTCCAGGGTCTGCAGATATCCGTACCAGATTTGTCTGGGAGTACAAGAGCATGGGATCAATACATTAGTAGATCACCGTGAGCCATTGTGTAGGCCAGATATGCATTCAGTCACCTCTAACGGAGCTTAATGAGGTCGAATGCATGGCGCGTTCCTCATGGATTGTTCAACGCCGAGAGATTTATCGTTTATCTTTTACTAAGGAGGTAAAATCATTAGTTAGCTGTTTTCGTCTACCCCTATCAAGCAAGGCATGACGATGATGATTATTATGTACTGTCAACGACTGCAATTCACATATTTCCATATCTAGTCATTGCACGATGACGAAAGCCTACTTTTCAGCTTCTACTACTCATTTGTTTTCTAATGCTCGTACTGCCATCGCTAGCTTGCTTTGGAGGCTCTTCTCAAGCATGCTGCCCTGCTCCTCCATGTCCTGCGCCATGTGGAAAGTGAAGTATGTTTCCTTAGTGCGATTCGCTAGTAGACCAAGATTATTGTTAAGTATGCATTAGTACATTAATACCATTACGTTCTGCAATCCCGCGCTAGAGAGTTCAAAGACCTTCGTGGGTGATGGATGCGAGGAAAAAAAAAATAGAATCCAAGAAATTCTGGGATTCACAAAGTAGACTTGAAGACTGGTTCTGCAAAAGGAATGAAAGAAAAAAACTGGTGGTTCTGGAATACGCGTCCCACATCGTGATGACCATCCGCTTCTGCGAAAGTTCACTGTGAAAGGCTGTCATTCATGCCAAGATCATTTTTATAAAACTGATCCCACTAGCAAGCGTGACACAATAATCATAAAAAGAGCGTGGTGGCAACGCTCAAATCATTACATTTTAAGCAGTAAAGCCGTCAGTTTATGACGGAAATGTACTTCTGGACAATGTATCGGGAAGATTCGTCCCCACGACAGGGTCTCCCAAACTGAGAAGCACTCCGCCGTTTTCAACAGGAAGCCTAGCTGAGAGTAAATAAATACCAGTACCGTCTTGGTGTGAAAGTCGCATGGTGGCAAATCTCCCTCTGATCCACAAGTGCTGCGACTTCTCATGGTGGTGAAGAATTGGGGCAGATTTTGGCCAGGCTAACCTCGGGCTTCCAGGGAACCACAATGGCTTAACCACCAAATCTCCGGAAAATGGAGATTATGCTGGGGCACGCACAACTAATGAGGACGGCCCGTTCAAGTACCAAGTATCAGGGAATATCACTTCGTATTGTTAGGAACACGTATGCATGGCAAACCACTGAGGCCAGATCGTTCAGATCTTTTTTGATAATTCGAAAATCACCACTCGTTGCTCTGTTCTTATGATTCTTGACATTTGCGTTTTTTTTCAGGTATCACTGACGATGGCCACCTACGGCTTAATTTATTCGCTCACCGATACACACACGTAAGCTTGATATCCACTGAGACTATCTATGTATATCTCGGATCTTTCATATAAATTTTGAGTAAGCAACTCTTCAACAACTAGACAAGCTTTCTTTACCACATGATAAACTTTGTGTTTCCTTTACCTGATTGACACCGATAAAAAATTGCAGACAATTTTTCTACTACATTTGATTAGCAGAAGGCAACTAGCTCGTATAACTTAAGAGTAGAAGAAAAATTGACAAAAATAAGGTAGGTCGAAGCAAGTGCTGTAGATGAATCATTTATACGTAACCTACACATAAAACAAAAAAAAACAAATAACTGAGAATCAAGTAGTAGCTACATTGTTAAACTCATAATGGCGTTTACAATATCGTTATCGGCTGATCGCAACGCTCTAATCGCCTTGTTGCGGGAGGTGTTCGCTTGTGACATCACTAGCTCAATGTCCTTCTCTTCAATACCGGTTGCATCTTCCTATAACAAAATGGGAAAGTAATTGCACATAAGGTCGTAACATTAGAAAGTAACGAGGAAACGTCAAATTATGTAACCCATGAAAAAAAGAAAACAAGAAAAGGAAAGTGCGAATTTAGGAAGAAAATCTTGAAAAGACGATCGTTTCTGAGTATTGTTAAATTTCAATTATACAAACTAGTCTAATCAATTCTCTAGTTGAGATTGGACAGAATGTTTCAAATAGGAATCACCTCAGTGCCATCATCCTCATCCTCCTGCACAGTAGCAAGCGGAGCAGGAGTATCTTCACTGGGCTTGATTCTATCAATTGCAGTCAACTGTTGATGCTGTGAAAGATCTTCGATCTTGGCTTCTCCAAATACAATGTACGTGTCAGAACCAGGGCTCTTGTACACGTCAGGTTTATTGATGACAAACAAAATGTTCTTCGATTTACGAATGCACACCCGCGACACACCAGTCACCGGTTTCAGCCCAAGTTTTGAGAACAGTTTACGAGCCTGAAAAAAGCATTCCCTATGTAATCAAATAACCAGGAAGATTTTCCATTTGACCGATTTAACAGAAAAATAAGAAGAAATATTTGCCAAAAAAAACCACCAGATCCATCAGATTTGTTATCACAATGTCTAAACCATCGACAAAAACCTCAGAACTCCTCTCCTACCACAAAATAAAGCCAACCAATTTAGATTTAACAGAAAAATAAGAAGAAATATTTGCCAAAAAAAAACCACCAGATCCATCAGATTTGTTATCACAATGTCTAAACCATCGACAAAAACCTCAGAACTCCTCTCCTACCACAAAATAAAGCCAACCAATTTGCACATATCAGAGAAGAATAAATCAACAACACTACGGATGACATCAAATATCACATACATTGTTAACGACCTTGAAAATTGAAACAGATTCCAAAAATTAAGCACGAGCAGTGACAGGTATGTAGCAGAGACAGCAAGGATTTATCCGTCATTGATGGGATGGCGCTTCTGTTTCCCGGTAAGGTTTACCCAAACGGGAAGATGCGACTTTTGCAAGCAGAAACATATTGAGGCTCAAACCTATGTCAGGAAACGTCGCGGTCTCTTAGAAATCTATTCACAACCTGGTAAACCCTCAGACGACTACTTCCCATGAACGAGAAACTAAAATGGAAATTGCGCCATGGTTAGCATAGTTGATGATAATGGACCATAAAAAAAGTGCCATAAAACAAATAGGAGTAACTTCAAAAAAAGTGAAAGGCATTCACCTTCTTCTCAGAACGGCTTTGTTTCACTTGCTTGTCCATCTGATCACCGAGCCCGGCTGCTTCTGCAACCTTTTTCTGTTCTTCTGTCAATTCACCCTCGAGACCCGGAGTGTCATCGTCAGAATCATCCGATCCATCCTCAACGACAACCTAAAAACGTCTTCACCGAATTATTGACAAGAAAACCTAAACATTACTACCTTTTCCGTCTCCTCCTTCTTGACAGTCTCTACTTCCACCGCGGCAACCATGGCTTTAAACCTCAAAACTCAAATCCAGATTTTCCTTCAACGAATTGTGACAATATATCATCATGAAGCATGCAACCAGTTAGAGATAAAGATGAATAGATACTCATGGTCTAAACCATGATCGCGATTACATCAAAGAATACCGACAATGGATGACCTTTATTGTCTCTACACATAGAAAGATGATCAGTTTTCCTTTACAATGACCAGTGACAGAAAGAGGAAGTGAAGTAAAATCGCATAAACTGACCATCATGATGGAAACTGGAACATAGGACTTTAACCTTTAGGTATAGAAAGTAATATTCTACAATAGTGAGTCTATTTCACAACCGTTATTAAGAATTCACTGTTAAGCTTAGTATTGACGATTTGGACACTATATTCACAATTACTAACTAGAAAGCAAGGATTAAATTATCACAGATGAATCCATAAACCAACAATATCACATTATTCATTCCCGAAGCCCTCAGTCATTTCAATCGCCATATTTAATTTCTCCGATAACTGTTCGTAACTTCTATATGGTGGCAAATCAAGGCGATTAAAACATGTATGTGATCGAGGAAGCCAATTATCTTTACCAACTCGCTCGATACAGAACAGCTGTGGACCGGTGCTACCCATTAGTTCTGAAAAGCCACCAACAGGAACGCGACAAGTACCGGTAACAAACTGTAGAAGTCGTGCTCGTTTCTCCTGGTCTAGGCTTCTCACCCACTGCCAAAACCAAACTACTTGTTTGCTTTGCGGTGCGTAGTGACGATAGACGGTATTACGCTGCCAATCGTCAACATCGACATCCTGCATTCCACATAACAATAACTCCAACTCTCGCTCGTCGAAATACTGCAACCATTCAAGAGGAAAAACAGAATTGAATCCTGTGAAGAAAGCCTTCGTCTGCTGCTCAACCCCTCTGTTGAAACGCCATTCGACTAGTAGTGAAATATATTCTAGTTTATTAGCTTCTGTTACGGCAATGTCAGTTCCGCCAGGTTTCAATTCATGCGTTTTAAGTTCCCCCAAAAGTTCGTAATCCGCAACAAAGTACAACTCCATTTGACATTCATCAATGTTGTTGTCCTTGATCCACATCACCGAGTTGTAAAACTCTGTATCGACTTGTTCGATATCCTTTAGAACAATTTTCTTGCTGAGCATCTTCTTGTAGAACGGCATGGTAAAGCCAGAATATATGAACTTTCCATGAAATAGTGCCTGAAATAATAAGAGTTTGGTAATCGGACAATATATTATAGAAAACAACATAGTGTAGGGATGTTGCATCGAAGAAAGAAATTTTACAACTGAAAAACCAACCATTGCAATGAACCTCCCAATATACTCGAAATACTTCAGGTGGTCAGGATTCACAAACGAAGCTGGGTTAATTTGAAGGCTATAATTGCTGTTACCCGCATACATGAACAAGCAATACATTGGATTCAACACTTCATGTGAGAGGAGGAAAAACCACTCTCTGTAAAACACAAGCTTACGTTTGCCACATACAAGATGGGAACATTAAGTGCTATCTGTGAAGAATCACCTCGCTACTCCACCATAGTCAAGACCCTCCTCTCCCCGAAATTGTATATATAGCCTTCGCCGTAAATCTACTGCATTCTTACGCATGATCTCTTGGAAAGAATCCTCGAAAACATTCGTGCGCGAAACAGTTATTTTCACGTGATTCGGAACACTGTTTGACTGAAATTAGTAATATGATTACTCTAATACAGTCAACAAAACAAGAGAAAAAGAACATAACAAACCAAACACAGATAGCGAAATTGGGCAATCTTCCATCGAAACGTTCGTTCATAAGACATGGAGACTCCGAAAACTCCCATTGGTCCTACTGGCTTGCCAGTACGAGGATCATTATAGGTTGTTGTTTTTGTTGAGTGGTCGATGAAAAATGGCACGCCTTGTTCAGTAAAGCGCATCTCCCAACCATCGGGAAGGGGTTGATCCGACACACTAAATTAGTACGAATCAACAACAATCACGATCTTAAGGAGAAGTTTTTGACGTAAAATGTAGCATTAGGACATTGCATGCAAAAGCCTAGCATGAAAAGGAAGCTTCACAATCACTTTTCAAAGCCACTGCAAATCACTATGACCATTCTTCAAATTAACTAAGGTGAGAAATATTAGGTTGCTGGAAATTGGTGTAGGATTTAAAGTTGTATTCTTCAAACTGGCACACATCAGCTCAAACGCTACCAGAGAATTTTTAGAATTTTAAAATTTTTACCAAAACAGCAGAGACTAATACTGTAGAATAGCAGATATCATATGACCTAGCAGTCGAGATAAAAACCGTTGGAATCTACAGATTTTTGTCTACAATTAAAGAATTTATTCAAACCGTTCAGCTATTCTCGCATAGGAAGTTGTCGAGAAGCCTGAAGGATAGATAGCCGGCATGGGAGATGTCTGGTTAAAATGGTGGTTCAGAGAGTTCGGTAGTCCAGGTTGCTCAGCGTTTGTAGAGTCAATGGTGCGAAGGGTGGCCGCTTTTCGGTAATGCGATGTGCTGTCAACTTGTATGATATGACATCCATTCGCCCATCTTTCTCGAATTTCATATCATCCTTAGATGCTTCAGAATGACTGAACTGTTTATACCGAATTCTTCGGCAAAAACTCGAACAATTGGATATATATCTACGATAATCCGAGTCGTTTGCACTGCATACGTCGGAGTTCAAATCCGTAATAGCAAATTTTTCGCAATGGCTGGTTCGACCTCTCAATTTCTAGCGTATAAAATTTGTCAAAGAGAGATATACCGCATTATAATTAAATTAGACAGTGTTTAATGCATAATATAAGTTTTTCTTTTATATGTAATAATATAGCATTCGAAAGAAGTTATTGCTATAACCCACACAAGAAAGACAAATAATAAGAACCCTCACTAATTTCTGAAAAAAATATTTTCTCTAACACTGAGAACTTATTGTCAAAGGATGCAAAGTCAAATAATATACCCTTGAGTCCTCGGATCTTCCCATTGAGTAGTTCTGTTTACATGATTAACAAAATATATCCTTCTCGTTTTAGGATCCTCACGCTTCTCCCAGCCATCTGGTAATGGTCCAAGTGGGTCGTCGCTAGCCGTTAGTGAATTGGCCTATAAAAATAAAGATGCTACCTTCTAAACATAGTGAACAAAAAGTGTTAATCTAAGTCAACAAACAAAAATAAACCATAGACCACCTGAAGCAGGAACCGTTGTTCCCACTGGTGCATCGCTTGGTCTCTACCGGATTGCCATTGCTCATGAGCCTCAAGCATATCAGCTGTTGGTCGTTGCCAAGTGGTTGTTCGAGTGTTATGGTCAACATAGTACACCTGAGATAAATTGCAACGTACAAGACTTGACTACTCATTCAATTTTAGAGAAAACTGAAACCTATTACACCAACAATCTCATATCTCAATTTAAATAGTGATGCAGTTCCTGGCTTACCCATACCAGTGGCATAAGTCATAATTATGGAACTGAACTACGGTAATGAATTTCGATGACGAGTAACAGTCAATATTTCATCTAAGAAAAAAATGGAAAAATGAAATAAAACCCAGGTCGAGTAACAAACTATGTTCACGAAAACATTCCTTGAGTACTCCAAGTAAAGATGAGATGATGTAATACCCGTCCACGAGGATCCCTCCTCATTTCCCAACCAGATGGCAACGGCTGGGTGGAAGGTCGTTCCCACGTTGTACTCTTCGTCGTGTGGTCGACATAGTATTTTCGTCCAAATTGGTCGTATCGCATTTCCCACCCATCAGGAAGACGCTGATCCTCTACTGGCGGCTAAAGTTAGAGGCATCTTAAACATTTTCAAACGTTAACTACCTCAAGAACTTTACATCTAATCTTTCAATAGCTTGGCAACCATGCTTGTATACAAACGCTAGGACGGAAATATGCCTAGAACGTAAAAAAGTCTACTTATCGATTTATCGACTATAGTCTTATGGGAAAACAAACTTGTTGTAGGGTCTGTGCAATTGTGTCACGGTTCTTCACAGAAGTACGTCTTCCCATTGCTCCAGCCGACGTCGAGGCTTCACCATCGATGGGTTCAGCTATTCGACCGTTAGAACCTGGAATATAATAAAAAAATAGCGAGCACCATCCCAAGTGGACCACTCTCATAAGGATAATTTATAACTCCGCAACAATATTTGCTATCCCCACTATCAAATTTTTAAAATAAAACCTTGGCAAATTTATCACATAGTAAAAGCTAAAAGCTCTCAGCGTTGACCTATCCCTCAAGGATGCGCCATGTATCGACTTCATTAAGCATCATTAGAGGTGACTGAATTCATATCTAGCCAATACAATGACTGGCACTGGTCTGCCGATGTATCGAGCCAGTGCCGGAGGGATGGAATGCTTTGTGGGCTATGGGCGCGGGGATCGACTCCACACGTGCGTCGCAGCGCTCCTCTGACCACTGCGCTACACATAACTTTCGGAAAATATTACACCATAAGGTGGAAGAACATAGCAGGCAGAATAGGAAGAAAAAACTCACCAACATTTCTCTTGTGCCTATCTATATTACCCGAGAATGACACTCTCAGTGTTCCCATCTTGTTGCTATCTTTACCTATCACTTGGATTGATATCGCCGTTGGATTAACTACAAAATTAAAAGCGTATCAGGCAAAAAAAGTTTTCTAAACAGAGTTAGTGAATTCGAACACAAAAATATGCGTAGGCACCACTTACGACCATACTAGTCATTACATATATAGACAATCGCCCACATTCTCCACTTTCCAACTTTGGAATCGACGCAACCTTCATCTGGGCTTGTCCAATCAAGTGATCTTCGAAGAGCTTTGCTCGACTATATACACGAAAAAGTAGAACAGAAGAGTCGGTGATAGGAAGCGACAAAGACTCATCCCATTCAGGACTATTAGTCTTTTTCTTCACTGAAGTCTTCTTACTCGTCTGACATCCTTCAACAGAGAGTTCCACATACGAATCGACAGGTTTACTTAGAAACCCTCCAGAAGGGTTAAGTTTTGCAGACAAAACTGAAAACAAAGGTGTGAAATGCCTTAAGGAACGCTTCGCTATTAGGCACCATAAGGAATGATAGATCGAACCTTTGACAGAAACCTTAACCTGCTTCGGAACACCATTTTGAAAGAAATAACCGGCACTAGAACTACTGGCTTGAGGTTGGGACTCATTTCGAGCCATAAACCTCGCCAGCCCTAAAAAGACGAGTTATTAGAACACAATGGACGACTGTGATTGATGAGTAGGTCCCACCAAAAATCAACAGCACACGAGAAAACGAGTGGATCGATAACTGATTAGTAGGAAGGCAAAACGTTAAATACAGTAGGCCAGATCATTGTTTCATCAATGATGGAAAGTGCTGCTTCAACTGAGCGGGATAAGACAAGAAAACTCCGAAAAATCCATACTTCACAGATAATGACAAAGACCGTAAAGCCATCCTTACACAACGACATCCTGAGCATCTAACTTTGAATCGCATAATTTGCGCCATGAGCATTAGAGCACGATATTGTCCGCATTGGATACACCGGCTATTCCGAGAAGTCGCTCTTTAGGCTACTAATTCCTAAAATCCTTTATGATATTTAACAAAAAGACTGTACCAGTTTGTCCTTCTTCCACTGCTTAGTCATGTCACACGTCGCAGTTTTCTTGACAGTAAGTGCTTCCGTTGACAAACAGCCTTAACAATGCAGATGCTACTGCATATTCAAGAGCTTAGACTGAACATTACACCTACAAGTAAATTTGGTTATGAGAATGGCCGTCTTTAGAACCTTGAACGGTGTAGCTTGAAGTGCTCAAGTCTTCAAAAGTAGTCAAAATACCGACAGAACACTTAAGGTGACGTAATACTCATGCTAGTAGTTTTTTGTTACACTATGTCGCTAGAGACCTCCAACCTAGAGGTTGGCACAAAGACGATCAACACATTCATAACTGTGCCAATCTTTCACCAAATAGTGGCAATTCACCAATCACTTCAGCATTCAAGCGATAAAGAACTTTAAGGATTTGTAGGATTGATTTTGCTCTATCTGTGTAAGAGTGTATAGGCCTGATAAGGCAATACTTCAATTTCAGATTTGTTAAAAATCCACTTATCTAGGGAACGCTAACACAAACAACTCCCTGGACTTTATAATGCAAGCAAAGAAGTCTTAAGCATAATCAGTTCATCCAGATACAGTTGCGTCTTCAGCTGCAGCAAATACAGTTCTTAGACTGTTTGATACTTCAGGTACAAGTCATCATAAAGAAGGTCTCGCGATCTTAGGAGTATTAGGCTCCTATATTGATAAATAAAAACCTGCGTCCTGTCGGCAATGGTGTGAGATTTAGATGTATTCCCTTCTAAAGCTAAAAAAGAGCTATCCAGGTGGCTTTTCCCTCTTTGTTCAGGGTAAGTCTTGCTAAAATGAGGCCTCAATAGTATAATAGGTAGTAGGCCATGTTTTTCAGTTTAAAGTACGATTTCTGCCGGCTCAAAAGGACCGATATAAAATCTTTAAGCTTAAAATCTGTAAAGTCAAGACGCCATGTCCTAGGAACAATGCTAGTATCATACGTGATACAACGAAACATTGACACTTCAGAAATCAAATCAACAGAATCTTCCAAGTATACCTACAATATTTAGGACATATCATGTAAGAAGTGAAATCTACAGAAACACAATTTGAAACGAAACGCGTTTTTAGATGCCTCATTTAAAAAGTAGTAGGAACTAGGGAAGAAATACTAGTTGTATCCGAGTATAAAAATTGAGCACATAAGAGTAAAATAAAGAAGTACAGCTAATAGTCAAGAACCATTAAAGCCGTCGTTTCCGACCTTTGGTAACCTGCTGCGCTGAGAAATATTCGTGTAGACGACTTCGACATTTCATGCCTTCCTCGTACAGTCTCTTCTCCATATTGTCGGATTTGCTGGTGATTTCAGTACCACAAACAGTTCTCAGCACGATAGCTACAACAAATTATGATTATAGACTGTCTAAGATGTTAATGATGAATGGGAATCATGAACTATCTAATAAAAAAACATGTATGCTCACAAGAAACTAAGCAAAGGAAGAAAGTACCACTGCTAAAGGGTCCATAGATCTTACGCAACAATAAATATTCCAATAACAAGAAATTAAGCCATGAAAGACCTACAGATATAGTAATACTTACTCACATGGATACTTGGACAACCCGTCCTCACTGTTGTGCGGGCCCCAGCATGTTCTCCATTTTTCAGAGTTTCGCTTGTTTAGCGATGGCTTCCCTGGAGTCCCGAAGTCAGCCTGGCCAATGTTTGCCCCAGGTCATCCCCACCACAAGCATTCGCAGCGCTCTCATGGATCAGAGCGAGGATATTAGTTTACTCTTAGCTGGGGTTCTTGACGGGAACGCCGGACTATTGCTCAGGATGGGATACCTTGTCGGAGGGTGAGTCCGCCGGCCGTATATCGCAGCTCGACACCCACGAACATCTGGCCACGATGAGGCAGTAAACCGTTGGGAGCACTAGATTCTATCGGGTGGACAAAAATAGAGGGATACGTATACGGATAAATTCGATATGAAAGAAATGCTGCAAATTCCATATTCCTAGCCACCTTAGTTTTTTCACGAAGATGAAAAAACCACAGTAACAATGAGATTTCACTGAAGTTGTACAAAAAATTCCTCAAAAACCTATAATCGACTTAAGAAACATCAAATTTCTACACTATCGAATTTGTCTTACTTCCAATTCGTTGGACAATTGTCTCCAACAAACAATCGGCGATTTCACTGCCAATATTTCCACTGACTAAGTGACAGAGACTCATTCCCATTTCGTAGTAGTATGGTTGAAGTGAGTCTAAATTAGCGTGTGCAGCGTTTGCTAGTAAAACGTTCCTAACATTGGAATTGTAGGCCATTGGAAGTGCCATCTGAAACAGTACTTGAATAGTAGTATATACCGATTTCTTTCAAAAAGTCCATGAAAAATGGAGCAACGAATTAGACGGTAAGAAATTCTGATGAGGAAATAGTGAGGATGGAAAGATATTTATTACGTTGTATGGGATGCTGAGATGTATGGGATAGGATTTCAGCCCAATGTACTCGGGACCGGAAAGAAGAGTGATAACTTCACCGTAAATCCGAAGAATGGTTATGACGTGAACATCGAACACGTTTTTGGAACATTGAATATTCTACCCGTAAAAAAAGAACAAAAGCAGTTATGTGGAAGATAGTATAGTGCAAAATAGCGCTAGAGAGAAAATTAGGATTGGAAGTTGATCCACTCACCGAGCAAAACGGCTCAACTGCTCGAACGAACCAAAACGGAGTAAGTACCTTATACCCTTTCTCATCGGTATAATGAGGAGCATTTGTGCCAAGTAACTCAAACACCTCTAAACGAAAAAAAAAACTCCAACATTCATCCATCTCTCACTGATTTCGAAAAATTCCTGATCTATGAATTCGCACCGAGAACTCGTAGTATTAAAAGCAAAATGGTCAAGAAACTACCTACCTCGAGGGGTACTGCTGTTATAGGTACACATCACTTTCGTTGAACGTGCCAATAAGGAATCAATGTCGAAGAAATCTGCAGCCACGTCACTTTCGTTACTAGCCATAACTGGAACATCAAAGTCTTTGTGGAATTTACAACGCTGGATAGAATAACATTGTACACTTGAGATTTTCATGTAGTTTCCATTATGATAACTACATTACGAAAACTTACCCAAACAGGATAGGGTGCTGATATTTCAATACTTCTATCACACAACAGTTTAGTACCAAACGGCGACCAGGGTGGTCGTGGGTGTGAAACTGTGACATGCAACAATGTTTCTACACAGTCAAATAATGTAAGTGTAGCGGCATTCATTTACAAAGTAAGGCCTAGGCTAACGACATAAAAGCTGCCCATTGTCTGCTCGTCATTGGAGGCACTCGCTAGCAGTTGTTGAACAGACGTGGATTTCTCCCCTTATGATAGATCGCATGGTCAGAGTTTTTCACGAAGACCCTTGAATAAGGAGATGATGTTCAGCGAATCCTTAAAGTGAGTCATTCAGCGATCAACGGGACAAGGAATAGAGATTAAAGAACTATTCGCTACTTGATTTCTTTGAGCGTGGCGCTGATTACTCGCATGGTTCCCTTAAGGCAACACCTCGCGCCATGATGTGGAACTCACAAGAAGAAGGTTATATTTAAACCTTTCACATCCCATAACTGGTGTTTCAGAGCAAAACATTCTAGACAAAAATCAGTGAACAGATTCCATTATGGAATGGTCAACAGCATGAGGGCGGACAGTGACAAGACCTGACACACCGCAGTCAATTTCCTTCGAGGTGGTAGTCATGAACTTAAAGCACATCTCGCAAACCACGCTACATCTGGCCTCCAAAAGAAATGAATTCCTCACCACCATAACGCTCAAGAAGGATGGACGAAATGATGTTTTCATTCATCGTCCGAATGATTGCGTGTTATGCAAGAAGATTATTCTACGACGCAATAAAGTTTGGAGCTAAACCATTTTAATTGGGCAGGCCTTCAAAGGAAACTCACATGAAAAGGTCATATGTAAATCGTATCTATGGTGAAAGCAATCTGTGCCACCTGCCCTTTGTTATACTCTATGTCGATTAAAAGAAAGCGTTTGACAGCGTCCAAGAGAACCCAATCCTATCAATATGTTGGCGAAGGAATGAAGCTGTTCCGCATAACGTCTCCAACTAGCTGATGTCGTAATCGCATTACAAGAATAAAGCACTTAAGATTCACAAGAAAAATCCAACAGGAAGATGCACTAGATAATGAAGACGTTCGAACCTATACGAACCTATGAACCTATATACCTATATGCACCGGTGGTAAATCGGTAAAAAATTCCTTTTTCTGAAAACATCATCTTTTCGAGAGATATCAGTGAAGCAGAGACGACACTCAAAGACCGTGGGAAAGGAGTAGAGCTACCCACAAACTGGAAGAAATTCCCCTCCAGGAACAACCTACATGTGAAAGAGAAACGAACCGCAATGTAGAACTCTCTGCTTAAACAGACCAAACCGTACGTGAAACCAAGGCGTTCTATGAAAATGACAAATGATGTGAAGGAGGGACTATACGGAAGAAAAGCGCCATGAGTCAAGTTCCAGCACATCAGAGAAGTCATACCCAAAAAATTCAGCACTCGCCGTTTCGTACAACGGACTCTCCTAGCGGAGGGCTAGGCAGCAATGATGTGACGTGAGCTGATATTTAAACGATGTAAGGAAAAGGATAGAAACTTTAGAGCACTTGAACGGCGTTCTCACCGGTGCACACAATTCCTAGTAGGACCCCACAGCTCATAAAAGATAGTGAACAGTGCATCCGACGTTGATCAATCTGTAAGGAATGTGCCACGCATTCGACTTCATTAAGCATCGTTAGAAGTGAATGAATGCATATCTGGCCTATATAGTGACTTGCGTTGACTAACCGATGTATCAAGTCAATGCTGCTATCTTCCCAGACAAGTCGTATTAATTTTTCGGTCATGGAAGGCTTGGTGAAGTCGTGGTGCTAGATTGAAGCAACACGTGTGTATCGCAAGGCACCTCTAACCAACGCACCACACGCGTAGTTCACATCATTGAAAATTAACTCATCTTCGAAATTCAGCAAAATACGTATCGAGAACGGAACACAAATTGATCGATCGCATAACGAAAATAATGAACGACTGATGGACGGAAAGAACAAGAATCTGCTACCAGCTGACGATGGCATCAGTAGAGCGATTACCTACGGGAAGGATACTATTTTTTGTGGCTGACATAACCAGCAGTATTCTTCCATCGCTGTATCCAGAAGCCTTCCAAGCCGTCGGGGCCGGCAAATTGGTACCAGACTTGTCTGGGAGGATAGCAGCACTGACTCGAAACGTCGGTAGGCCACTGCGAGTCATTATATAGGCGAGATAGGCATTCAATCACATCTAACGATGCTTGGTGAAGTCGAATGCATGACGCATTCCTCAAGGATTGATCAACGCCGAGAGTTTTATACTTCTTTTATCCTTTTTCTTCCATCTATAAGCTAACATGAAATTTTTAAAAAACTTCATTTAGATAACGTCCCGGCGCCTTCACCTTCCTCGGAGCCGGATTGAACCGAATCGATCGCCCGCAGTTCCTCCTCCACCTAGTATGGGTCTCCGTGATCGCATATAGTGAGATCTGGTGGGGCACTGCTCGATGAGTTCCTTATCAACCTCGTGTAAGTTTATCAATGAAAAAATACATGTTGACTAGCCACGCCAAGGTCAAAGGAAAATCGGTTCTCAAATAACCAGTAGTCTTCAAGGTGTAAATATTTTATGGGTTATCGGATGACACTCGCACACTTCCCGACACTCGAAAGAGGCCACTGCCATGGACGACCAACGCGAGAGGAAGAAAGCATGAGATTCCTAAAAAACTTCATTTAGATAACGTCCCGGCGCCTTCACCTTCCTCGGAGCCGGATTGAACCGAATCGATCGCCCGCAGTTCCTCCTCCACCTAGTATGGGTCTCCGTGATCGCATATAGTGAGATCTGGTGGGGCACTGCTCGATGAGTTCCTTATCAACCTCGTGTAAGTTTATCAATGAAAAAATACATGTTGACTAGCCACGCCAAGGTCAAAGGAAAATCGGTTCTCAAATAACCAGTAGTCTTCAAGGTGTAAATATTTTATGGGTTATCGGATGACACTCGCACACTTCCCGACACTCGAAAGAGGCCACTGCCATGGACGACCAACGCGAGAGGAAGAAACGAATAGAAAATGTCCCGTGGCTCGCGGTATACAATTATCAATGATAATGAAATTAAAAGTGAGTTAAAATATCAAGCTAGAAAGCGCCATACCAGCTCGAACCGTTGAAATCGCAGTTCACCTTACACCAAAACACAATAGTCTGTGTCCATGTTAGTTCAACGAGTGTTATGATATACACTACCTCATAAAAACAGAAGAACACCAATTAACTAGTTGAAAAGAAAGTACGGAACCATAGAGCTAAAGCTGAAATGATGCGTTCTTGAAGGCTTCAAGTGAAAAAACCGATTCAAATGTGATGCTTCGCGGACTCCGCTTTGTTGTCGTCCAGGAATTTGTCTATAGGGCGTATTATCACTTGTGTAATTCAGAGTCCTTGCGAAAGGACTACAGAAGAAATTAGTTACAACCCTAAAGCTTTTCCAAAGTGCCGACTTCTTTCTTGCAGTAGCATGAATGTTTTATTTTTACAAAAAATATCGACTTTTGTATTATTAAAAGCTAATTCGAGCTTTAATTTTTGGTTAGATATCGGGAGCTTAGAAAACTGTGGATGTTTTTTATAGAACAGGTTTTGTTACGTTGTTGTAATGAATATATATGCTTAAGTGAGCAGATTGTGCAGTGTATCTTGGTTCATCTCGAGGTTTGTAATCTCCTACGTCTAGTTTGGGAGTTCAGTTTAGACAGTTTACATTGAGAGTATGCTGTGCGACTCAGGGCTTGTACTTGCTTTATATTAGGCCAAAGCTCAAACATCGGCAATTAATGAAAGTGTAAATACGACATCAGTGATGCAGGACGATGAATACCTAACATTAACCAAGTTTCTGATAATCAAAAATACTAGGAGAGAAGCGTGAAGCATGAACGTACGAATGATTCCATGAGCAGATGATGATCCCTTATAGTAAAATAGTGGCTGAAGGTATACACGTCACTACTCTTTCTCAGCCAGTGTTCTTAGAAGAATACAGATGGTAAAACACAGAGTCACAGAGTGCTTCTCAACCACCGGTTTTTACGAGCGTTCAGTAACTAAAATACCAAGACAGTATTGGACATCTAACAATCATCTGTGAAGCAACAAATAAAGTAGAGATTTTGGCTAATGCCATAATGTAGACAACACGGCGTTTAGCGCTGGTGGCCCAGTGAAATACCAGCAATTTTTTGTAGCTACGGACTTCCGGGTTTTTTAGAAATAAGAAATAATTTTTTCCGAATTAGAGAACTTGATAGGTTATCAACATCAAATCGTTGTACAACCAACCTTGCTTTAACGAAAACAGTAGTCCACTGAAGGAAAGGCCTAAGAGAGACCAACACATTAATCCGACATCCGAAGCATGGGGGCAATGCAGTGGAAGAAGGGCACAGCATAACGGACTAAGCGAAATCACTTAACTAGGCATGTGAACTCACGCAGAGAGAACCTGGTGAGCTACCCATGAGTTTGTCTACTCATAAACGCGTGAACTATATCATGCTTTTCCCATACACCGAAGAGGAAAGTCACTCGTTCGCCTTTGAAGATTTTAAAAGTACTGTTTGTTTTCATTCCTTACCTGAGTAGCCATGTGAGCTAAATAAAGCCTTCTAATTTATATTTCGCACTCAGTTTTAGCAGTATCAGCTGCAACTAATGGTTTTAGAAACTAGGCGTTATCACCAAAAGGTTGGGCTTCTTCCACTATCTTATCGCTTTGTCAATCCACAAATTTCCATTATTTCTACTCCTATCACCATCGATTCTTCGCGATATTTCCAATGTGGCTCATCAGTTTCAATAAAAAACGTGAAGATAATGCTTTTGAACCACTGAGAAAACATGACAGCGTTATGGAATCACACGGCAAAGGGTTAGTTTGAATTCTACTGTAAGAAGCTTGTCCATAACCCAATTAACTATTTAATACAGTCATTTTCTACTGTCTTTACAACCAATGCTTGAATTCCATGATATAGTGGGCAACACTGTTTCAATCGTATCCTTGTGGTCGGTTCAGCAATTGCTCTCATCAAGATCGCATAAACTGAGCAGCCCGACTTTTCCATTCGCAATCCTTGGTGAGGGTAAACCTAACCAACGGTAGAAGACGAAGTGCTGCTTACGAGTACCTTTTACAAAGATAGTAAAAATTGGTAATGCATGGACGGATAAGACGTTCCATATTGATAATCCATCAGGGTGCGTCGTGGATTCGATTCCATCAGAATCATTGAAGTGACTGAATGCGTACCTGGCTTACACAATGACACTTGGTGACCCAGCGATATATCAGTGCAGTGTTATTATACTCCGAGACAAGTTTGATATCAGTTTGCCAACACCGGAAGAATGGAGAGCTTGGGAAGACCAGGACCGTGGGGTCGAACCAAGAACCGAACCGGTGCGTATTGCGAAGGAACGGTGAAAGTGAAGTGCCTCAAACAAAAAGTTCGAAGCTATTGATACATCTCGAGCTAGCGGTACTGCCAATTGTTTCTTGAGTCATTAGAATAATACACTAGGATGATGTAATGCTTAATACCATGTGTATTCTGCACTAAATCATCCTAATCAATTTCTAGCTTGGTTTATCGAAGGAGCGTAGTCGAACCATTACCTTGTGTGAATTGTAGGCCACTTCTAACCACTGAGCTACACAGGCGTCAAATGTTTATCATAAAATTTGCAAAAAAAAGGAAAATAACCATACCTTTATAAAGCTTGTGAAAAATGGTTTAATCATTCATTTATAGACATCTTCGATTTTTCGGGACATTCATGGATGCCGTTTTGATCGCTCTTCAATGTTTTCTTATTGTGCTTACTGTTGTATTTGTGATGGTAATATTCATGTTGCTGTGCGGAAAGGTGACTGTTTCGTCTATGTAATCGATAATATCGTGTTACCTAATTAGCTCATGGATTTGTGATGACAGGAAAGTGATTACTTCGCTGTAAAAATTGGGTAGGACTGTCTCAAATTCCAGAAAATTTCGCCTCAAATGGATGAATCAACTGGTAGTCGATATGAACATTTATTCGAAGAATTTATCGTCAGGTTCATATTTATTGATTTATTATCTATACCTTTGCAAAAAATCCACGGATCTCCCTCTTAGGAGGCATCCCGATAGCCAGAGTAGCGAGGCTACGTGGCGCGTCCCCAGGTGGCGGATAGGGGGTTAATCGCTGACCAAAGGCGACCTTTGCTTCCCTGAGACGCAGGTGGATCCAGTGGATGGACACTCTGTTTCTGCTGACCCGATTTGGAACATACTTTCTGTATTTGCTAGGCGTATTCATGCATGCGTGTGTGAGCGCGTTCTCGCCTTATGCGGATTGTATTCTACGAGTCAATTTGGCCAAAAGCCTGCAATCAAGTGATAGGGAAGTATATGGGAGGCGGCTGGGAGTCGCCTCCAACAAATAAGCTCTATGTCCACTCTGGGAGAGCCTGGCAAGGTACTCGTGAGAATAACCAGCCTCTACGTTCAGAGCCCAGCAAACTATACGTAGGTATCAAAAATGCTAAACACAGTATAAAAAAAACGGGTCTCATTCCTCTGACCCCGAAAGAGCCCCCAATTTCGCAGCGTTGGGTAGGACGAGTACGGAGAGGCTGCTAAAATCTCAGGGCCAATGGAAGCTGCTTGGATCAAGAACTATGGTGACGATCTGTACCTACAACGCAAGTACACTTGCATCCGAGTCCACGATAGAAGACTTGCTCATGTAAGCAAGAATAATAAGATACGATGTCATCAGCCTGGCAAAAACGAGACGACGCCACCCATTCAACGCTGTGTATGACACTGGAGAAGAACTGTTCCTCGGAACATGCGACAGTAGAGGCGTAGGCGGTGTCGGCGTTCTCGTCAACACGAGTTTGTCCATGAACATCGATTCATTCGAACAACTTACAACCCGAATCGGACCTTTACGATCAAAAAGTTGTTGGACAGTACCATCTTTGACAATCTTCGTCGTTTACGCGCCGACATCAAACCATGACGAAGAAGAAGTCGAAGCGCTCTATACGGACTTGGAGAAGTTCCGCAGAGAAGACCAAACATTCATCAAGGTCATCATTGGAGTTTTAAATGCTAAGTTTAGACCAAAAAGAATGACTGAAAAACGACACATTGGGACCCACGGATTAGAAAAGAACGAACAGGATAGCAGCTGCATGAGTTTATCATGGCGAAGAAGACCATTCATGAGAACCCGCATTTCCAGAAGTCCCACCATCAACGTTGGACGTAGGAGTCTCTCAGTGGAGAGTACCAATAGACTACATCATAGTAAGTAAATGAATAGAAGGTTTTGCTTAATCGATGTAGCTGTTGTGCCAAAATTCTGCACGGGATCAGACCACCGTCTCCTTCGTGCAAGATTTTATTTCTCGCGGAAGGAGAAAAAGCCGCTAAATTCATAAACCGAAGTCCCAGAACCACCACAAACTAGGATTTATTCAACTCATTAGTCGACTGTTGGGAAGCTGCCGTTTTCGACAACATCGACGAGGAATACGATCGGCTCATTGAACGTCTCCACCTTAGCGCTATGAAAGCTGGGAGTTCGAAAGTTACCAAGAGACGTCTGTCTCCAGAAACTCTCGAGCTGATACGCCAGCGAGAAATCGCGCAAGCTGTATGCAACCGCGAACTAACGTCCGAATTTGCAAAACAATGCAGACAGGCGATAAACGATGATCTTAAAGAGAGATGAGTTGCAATAATGGTCGATGCTGGGGAGGCTGGGAAAAGCATTCGCAAAGCCCACCGAAGCTTCGGGAGTTACAAGATTAAGATGATTGCACCACGACACCCAGTAGGAACAGTAACATTGTACAGAAAGGCAATGGAAAAGATCATTCACGATTACTACTCAGATGTCTTCGCTAGCCACGTCCACCTCCCGTCTTTCCTTTCCGAAATCCGATATGCCATTTCGTCTGTGAAAAATCGAGCAGCACCAGGTTCAGACAGCATAAGATCAGAACATCTGAAGAATATTCCGCCAGTCCTCGTAAACACCCTGGCTCGGCTCTTCACACGTTACTTGTCTGAATGCAAGGCCCCTAGTCAGTGGAAGACCAGCAAGATCGCGTTGTTGTTCAAGAAGGGTGACCTACACCATATAGGCAACTATCGCCCAATCTGTTCGCTGTCTGTCGTCTACAAACTTTTCACTCGAGTCATCCTGAACAGGATTGACAGAACAGACGAAGGACAACCGTGCGAGCAATCAGGGTTTCGACAATGATTTAGTACGATGGACTACATCCACATGATAACGAGACCTACTGAAGTATCGCGAGAGTACAAAAGACAGCTCTATCTCACTTTCATCGACTTAGAGAAGGCCTTTGACTCAATTGAGATAGAAGAAGTCATGGAAGCCCTTCGTAGTCAAGGAGTCCCTACTCAGTACATAAAGATTCTTCGTGAGCTGTACAACAATTTCACTACCAAAATTTTTCCATTCTACAACGATATTAACGTTGACGTCAAAAGAGGAGTTAGGCAAGGCGATACAATCTCGCCAAAATTATTTACAGCTATCCTCCAGAACGTCATGCGAACATTGGAATGGGATAATATGGGAGTGAAAATCGATGGTCGGCAGATACACCACCTTCGCTTAGCTGATGACATCGTCCTTATAACACCAGACATTAGCCAAGCGGAACGTATGGTTGCTGACTTTGCTAAAGCGTGTGGAAAGATTGGTCTTCGACTAAATTTCAAGAAAACGATGTCCATGAAGAACGGATTGGTTTCGTTTGCACCATTCACGTTCAACTGAACGATTATCTCCGAATGCTCCAGTTATGTCTATCTAGGTCAGGAAATCAATATGATGAACGTCTTAGCTCCAGAGCAGAGCAGAAGGAAACGAGCGGATTGGGGAGCTATGAAGAGCATCGAGGATGTAGTGAAGAGAACAAAGAACACCCAACTCCGTGCCGACCTTTTCGACTCAACGGTTCTTCCTGCCCTAACGTATGCTCCAGAAACCTGGTCGCTGCGTAATCAGGATGAAAGATCACTCTGCATTTTCGAACGCGCAGTCGAAAGGACAATGCTAGGAGTACCCCGTTTCACACATTTAAATGATAGGAACCGAAGCTCCGACCCGCGCCAACGATCAAAGGCCAAAGATGCTGTTCTGTACGCCAAACAGTCGAAGATGAGGTGGGGCGGACAAGTAATGCGAATAAGTAATGAATGATAACCGATGGACAAGAGCCGTTAGTGACCGGATTCCTCGGGACGTCAAACGTACTGCGGGAAGACCACCGACCCGATGGTCAGAGTTTTTCACGAAAAGCCTAGAAGAAGGATATGATGCTGGACGAGCCTCCAGAGCGAGCAGAACCCACTGGGCTACTCTCGCACCCGATAGGGAAAAATGGAAGATTTACTCGCGCCTGCTCGAGTCACTCGGCGATCAACGGGACTATAAGTGACACTGGTGATCTTTGCAAAAAATGGTTATTAGAGCAGAATTGCGTGCTCCGAGATGGTCTAATTGACAGAAAATGCTCTAGCTGCTTTCTATTTCAGCAGCCTAAAAGTGCCTTCTTTTAAGAGATCATTGCAACTCACAGGAAATCGTGTGCGTTGAAACCAATGCATATATATGGGCAGGGCGAACAGAATGCTTTAATTCTGTGCATTTCCAACTGTTTATTTGGTCGCAAACAATGTATTTTTGATAACCTCCGCATTAAGCCGATGGATTTTCTGCTGAAGATATTGTATAAGATGCCGTCGTTTTCTTCTACAACTCATTGTTTAGAAACATATCTCTCTTCAGACGAATTTCTCAATACAAACATAGCGCAGCGAAAAGTTGGATGAAGTCGCGTTGGTGTACCGTGTAGAAACAAGACGTGTACTTAACTCTAAAATGTAAATTGTGGTCGCAGAAACCAACTCTTGTGATTTTTTTCTTGTTCTTCACCTTTTTCTTCGACGCTATCCTCTTTCACATCAATAAAGCATTCCGTATGGATGAAGCTATTGACCGAACCCCACTCTGTACTTGTTGCTTCAGAAATCCATCAAATCAGTTTGAGTTTCGAGTGATAACAAAACCTCGTGAAAAGTTGATATGAAAGATAATAAACTATCGGCGCTCATTTTTCAATGTCGCAATGAATTTTTTATGATCGTACATGGTTCCATTTCAGTTACAACAAGTCCTACTCTTCCGATGGCGAAAAAGCTTTTCGATACTCAGTGTTCGTTAAAAATGTAGCCTATTTTGAAGAAGAAGAACTCAAGCATCCTGAAGTTGACCTTGATGTAACGAAATTCGCTGACTGGACAGACGAGGAGATGATCAAGGTAGATTGACACGTAGACCATTCGTATCTAGATATTTGCTGAAATATTCAGATCAAAAAGTTCCAGTTATTTCCGGTGTTGTCCTTCCTGTTTTTGTCCTCCTGTCCCTTTGAATTCCCTTAGATGTCGGGGAAGAGCATGTGTAGCTCGGTGGTTAGTGGTGTCCTACAATACACACAAGGTGAGTGGATCTCGTACCCTTAGTTATCCAGGATTTAATACATCGGTGTGGTGCTGAGAGTTACTACGTAGGCCAAAAATGCATTCGTCAATTACTGTGATGTTTGATGGAGTTGAATGCATGACGTATCTCTAAAGGAATGATCAACGCCGAGCACTTCATCTGCTCCTAAAGATCTTACTATATTCGTCCACTGAATTCATTATTGGGGATAGAATATGATTTTTTCCTTGCGAGAATGAAGTTTATTATGTGAAGAGTAAAATATGCTTGATGAAAAATTTATCCTTGCCATAACCTATTTACATGATCATTCATAATTAAATAGAAGAAAACACATAAACATTGGAAGGTCATAAGCAAAACTCCAGCGCTAGTAATTAATAGTTCTTTCGGGGACTGAAGTCGCATTTCATGCCGTATATTTAAAGTGGTATGCTTCATTTCAGAGTACACTTAGCTTGTCGAAACGAAAAATCTAGGTTCTTTGCATTTTTCCTAACAAGGGTTATACCGATTGCTTAAAATTCTGGTTCTCTGAGGCGACGAACTCGCTGAAGGCGGTTTCGCCTTCGGTTTGGTTTTTGGGGCGTTTATCAGACAGGAAGTTCCCGGCATTCTTGAAGAAGTGGTATCCGTAGGCGAATGGATTTAGCTGGTATTTTAGCTGAGGTAGAGTTTCGTCTTAGATTGAACCACCCCCATTTGAAGCCCATTTCTACTACGGAAAACGCTGCGTAGTTTCATTGCTGTCCACCGCTGAGCCGATTATCGTCACTTTTCGCAGAGGACCCATTTCTCGTTGCCTTTTATAATACGGTGAAGAAACGAATCACTCTGGTTGCGTAGATGATGCGCCGACGATACCACAAAACGGGGATTTCTTTGATCGCAGTTCAATTCGTGGCGTACCTACTTGTTCTTCGTCTTGCCCCGTGTCAATAGATATTTCGAAGCAGTTTGGATAGAATATCGAGTTTTTCTACAATTTCTCAAACAATTTTACACGTATTTGTTTCCAACAAACCAGTCAGCTGACCGTCGTCAATAGTAGAAGGGGGTCCGCACCTCTCTAACCCTCGTTGTCGAATTCTCCACAACGAAAATTTCTATACCAATCAAAACCAATGTACGTTCGTTGACATCTTGCTTCTTGATCCTACTGCAGCGAATTTAACATGGCTGTAATAAATCCCGTATGCAGATTGGTTCAATTCTTAGTTCCATGCTTTACTAATGGTTCGAGCGGTTTGGCTACACCGAGTCCAAGTTTGGATTCAAAGAAGTAAATTTTTCTAAACAGCCGTATGGACATCCGAATTTCGGACCTTAGACATTTGTCGAAAACACGTCTTATATTGCAATACAGTTATAAGGGCAATAGTACAGAATTTGAAAAAAAAAATTTGATAAAACATAAACGAAAAAAATGAGACCAAAAGTGGTGAATTAATTCCAGAAAAACCTAAGATGTGAGCGCAACAAACAGTAGCCTATTATTTAATATCTGTTTGACTTCTATTTAGTGTCTTTTATTTTTTTCTATAACGTATTATTATTTGAAATACAACCACAATGCTGAGATTTGAGAAAAACCCCAGCATCTCAGGTGAGCTTCAAACCAGCCATTACCTTTCCGGCGCCTTACTTGTTGTCCACTGCACCGGCACGGCCCTCGATTTGCCTATCTCTTACTCTGATTTTAATTATTTAATATGTAGACACCCACACATGAAGAAAGGTGATTACGACGAAAACAACGAAACTGGTTTACCAAAAAAGGTTTCTTGGTTCAGATTCTGTCTGGCGATAAACAAGAAACGAAAACCGACGACTCCCAGCAACGATTCGACAGTTCTGTTATGGGCGTTCGCGATGGGCGGCCGGTAGAGTTGGATTGGGTGAAAGCTGGAAAGGTCACCGCTGTGAAGGATCAAGGTAAGCGGACACTGGCTACTGCTCAGATTGCAGTGAGATGACGGTTTGAAACGAAGAACGAATTTAATTTATAACCGATTTTCAAATTGCTTCGCTTACCAGTGCCACATGGAATCACGCAGACCATGTCTATCAACTTCACACTTGTCATTCCTTTGGTATCGAGTGATTCGAATACGTAAAAACCATGAGAAGGGGTGCGTGTGGGGCAGTGGTCAGAGGCGCCCTGCAACACACACGCAGGGAATTGATTCCAGCGTCCTTATCCACCAAGCCTTCCACTCCTCCAAGGTCGGCAAATTGGTACCAGACTTGTCTGGGAGGATAGCAGCACTGGCTCGATACATGGGTAGGCCACTGCGACTCATTGTAAAATCCACCAGATGTGCATTCAATCACCTCCAAACGATGCTTGCTGAAATTGAATGCACGGCGGATCTCTAAAGGAGTAGTCAACGTCAAAGGAGCTTTATCTATTTTGTACTAAACAACTGTTATTTTATTCTCTGTGGGCCTTCTAGATATTGTTGAAGATCGGCCGTACGGAATCTTATATGAGAGAGGCATGTTCCTGTATCAAGCCAAAAAATCAGCCTGAGGCATGGCGCAAGGTGACCACGTGGAACTCCTCCCATCGGGTCATTTTTGAATTTTTGGAATTCATCTAAAATGCTTAAGAATTTTGCTTACATACTTGCATACTTGAACGGTTCGACTTCACGAGCTCTGCGGACTGCGGCACATTTGCCATTCGTCTCTTTCTCTCGCAGTCGTGGCCAATTGAGGTAGTTTTAGTTGAGCATAGTGCCGCGATTTGTAAAACATCTGCAAGTGTGCGTACGCCTGGTTAACTTTGTTTACGAATGCGTCCGCCCAACGAGTATATGGTTGTCCTACAGGGAGCCTGCATCCTCGTGGATTCCATTCTACAGTTCTTTTCGTCCATTTGTCGTTCGTTCTTCTCATTATATGATGTACATTCTCCTGGATTCCCCGAGAGGTGATAGGTTTCGAAGAGCAGAGCTTTAGATTTCGGCTAGATATTGAGTGTTCGTTTGCATTTCAGTAGTCATTGTATAAGCGCACTGTGAGTAGTACGCAGAATTCTTGAGGTTTTGATTTAGCAGCCTTCGCCTCTGCAGCATAACAGAGAGGTGATAATTTTATGCGTTGATATTTTGGACTTTTTGTGAGAGGATAGTGACTTGTACTTCGAAACCTTCTTCATTATGACCTTGTTTCCTATGTGTTCTTAGTGGAGCGTTTTGCTTGAGTTTAGATTTTCCAACTAGGTGCTTTGTTAAACGGACTTAGAGCAGTCTATCGTTTTCGCCAATATATTCTTCTTCACATGTTATGCAAGAACTCAGATAAATAGTAATAAAACTTGTGCAGTCGCGTTTTTTACCATTACGGCATGCAATACAAATTTGCGTTGTGCATAGACTGTCATACAAGCCCGTACGAACTAGCTGGCGTCTTAGAGTGCTCAGTAATATTTCAATCACTATCATCGATCGCTGTGTACAGGACCTTTCTAAGTAATGTTTTACAGTTGCGCTTGCTTCATTAGAGGTAAAGGACAGGTTAGACGAGACTTTTTTCGCTGTGCTAATCGTTTAGCGACTTTTTTTTCTACAAACTTATTTCGAGGAGCTAACGTTTCGTAGCCACTAGAAATGGCTATGGAAATGGCAAAGTTCAGAGATCTCTCTTGCACTCATCCTGTGCACACACTGGTGACTGTATGAAACATGTGTCTCACAAGCGTTGTTTTGAGTGTGATGGCTGAGAGAGAAGGCAATGAAGCAGTACACTTAATTGGGTGCTTGGACGGCCCGTCCTCACTGATTGTGTGGACCCCATATTTTCCATTTTTGGAGTTTTACTGGTCTAGCCATTGTGTTTTCCTGGGCTCCGGAGGTCAACCTAGCCAAAGTCTACTCCAGGTTGTCACCACCACACGTAATCGCCACCCTCGCGGAACAGGGGGAGATTTGCTACCATGCACTAGTTTGATACCAGGACGGTGGTTGATCTTAATACTGGTTTACTCTTAGCTGAGTTTCGTGATGGAAACGCCGGAATCCTTCCTAGCTTGACGTACCCTGCCAGGTGACGAATTCCCACTCAATAGATCGTAGCTCGACACTCAGGAACATCTTCCAGCCACTATGAGGCGGCAAACCGTTAGGAAGAATGAACCAGCATTTCTTTTTCAATTGGCTTTCGGCACACTTTGTAATTAATCATTCTTGAAAAGTTAATATAAACGCTTTTCCTAAGAAGGTGTGAAGGAAATATATCGGATTAGTGCAGTAGATAATGGGGAACCACCTATCATCTCAGGGTAAGCATACTCGTATTAAATCCACGTGCGTCACTTGATCATGGAGAGCAACCTATCAAGGAAGTGACTTAAAATTCATCACATCAATGAGAATTGTGGATTTAACAAATTTAGCATAATAAAAACAAGAGAAAAAACACAAAAAATGCTATCGCTCTTTGTTAGGACAGTGCGGCTCGTGTTGGGCATTTGCGGCTGTGGCCTCTGTGGAGTCCGCCTATGCGATAGTTAAGGGCCCTTTGGTGCGCCTCAGCGAACAAGAGTTGATCGACTGTGATACACAAAACTACGGCTGTAATGGTGGATTTAGACCGTATGCTATGAGGTTGCGAATATTTCATTTTCAGACAGATCCAAAAAAGTTGGTTGAAAAAAATACCCATACAAGTATTTGTGTGGTTGGAACATAGTAGCTTACAAATAGTAAATAACTTCATATAAGATAGTCTTTGAATGCCACCACAGAGTTGTATAATAATGTTTTTTTCATAATGAATCGTAGAGTGATTCTGTTAGAGTAGGCCGAGTAGTGACGTGTTAGTAAATTTCAGAGGTATTCTGTTTTCCTAGAGTGCAGGCAGTGTAATGACTAGAGATGCCCTGCAACGCATGAATGGTCCTTAGCTCGATTTTATGTACCGGGCTAACAAACCCAGTTCACCATTCCGGAGTGGAAAAATTGCTGCAAGACTTATATAACAAGTGAAAACTACTGACTTGATGGAGCAGCAGGAGTGGGAATTGCTATATAGACCATAACAGGAATTAAACAAGATCAACGATGTCCAGTGGAGCCTAATAATGGGGCATCCGTGTGAGTTTGACCAATGCCAAACGCTCTATTCATCGTGCCTTTTTTTACCTATTTTATTAGATTTTTAGACAACATGTTTCAAGTTCAGGTATGTTGATCCCGGATGCCTATGTTTCCTTTGTAGCTCATTAAAAAGATAACTCCGAGAGATAGCTCCTAACTAGCTCTGATTAAGGCTTAAAAACCATCCTTGAATTTTAGTTTTGTGAGGAAAAACGGCTTAGTGAAAGAGGACGAATATCCATACCGTGGAGCCGATCAGAACAAATGTGCATTAGACGTGAACTCAACGGTAAGAATTTTGACACTGGGTCTATATCTCATGTGAGTTTCAACAGTGTATGGGAAAACAAGCGATGCGGATTTTTCTTAATAATTCCTGAAGGCTGGAATGCGTGGGAGCGACTTCAATAACTTCAACAATTTTAACTATCGCGTGATTTGCAAATGATCTGATTAAAACAACAACAGAGGAATTTTTATTCTGGAATGTGGAAGCGAGGAAAAATGTAGGTTAGTCAACCATTAATGTCTCACATACATTCAGGATCGAGTATTCATTCACGACTATCGCACTCTTTCACCTAATGAAGAGATTATCGCTGACTGGATTGCCACTAAAGGACCAGTTACATTTGGTTCGACTTTGTCGTATATGTATTTCGTTCAAAGCTCAGCACTGGGTAGTATTATAGAATAAAAGCGATTTGAGGTTGCTCATAGTAAGTAAACCTCAACTCTTTTCTGAAAGAATCCAGAAAACTATCCATGGTATTCTGCTCTCAGGATCTGCAAAATAGACTGCTTCACAAGAAATATTCAATGTTCTTCGGGTCAAATAAAGCAGCAATCTCTAGCAGCTCTGTAATACGACATCGACAAAGAGTTCTATTGTTTAATACTTAAATGATTCAGTAATCAGTTCAGAAGAACATTACGTAGCCGACCGGAGATGGCAGAGACTGTCTACTAAGCTGAAAAGATCCTAGGAAAAAGACGATTCATTTCACGTGTCTTGTTTGTATCCTATTTAACAGAAATCTGCGGTTTTTAACCCTTTTTTTTCTAGGCATGAATGTCACAAAACCTTTGTACAGTTATCGCAGCGGTATATTTTCACCATCGAAAGAAGACTGTGAGGTAAATCAATCAAACAAATAACGAGAAACCTGACGAAAAGTTAAAGACTACTAGAAAAAGCGAGTGGAATTACTGAAGCAAAATAAGAGATGAATAATGCTAAAAGATCTTTCTGAACGAGTGGTTACAGCATCAGAAACAGGGCTGACTTAGAGTATTCTGATAGCGGCAAACATTTGGAAAAGAAGAATATTGTGAAAAAGAACAGTTCAGCGTAAGAGGTTAGTAAGCAGAAAAACAAATTAGAACCGGGTTCTGGAAAACTCGTCTAAGATTAATAAGCCTAGAAACAAAAAAATAAATAACTTTGTGCTTATTACCCGCTCCTTGGTTGTGCTGCCGATCAGATTACTTGAGTTTTTAGTGCTTTAAGATCTTTGAAATCAGAATAACATTCATATTATTAAGTTTGTTACCAGTACAAGAATAAGATAATATTGGTGAAGATACTGAAATATAAGGTTTTAATAATCCTATCTGGTTAAAGAAGGACTCACTTGGCTCTCATGCTCTGATTTTCGTTGGCTACGGTACTGATAGTGGCGGTGAGAGGTACTGGTTGGTGAAGAACTCATGGGGATCGCGCTGGGGTCAGAACGGATACTTCAAATTGGCTCGTGGTCGAAACGCTTGCGGTGCTGCAAACAGTGTTGTCACGCCGATCATTGAACAGAACTAGCGAGTTTTCACACTATCTTTGTATCAGCTCAGTCGTGTAAAATATTACAGATTGCTGTCACCGAGGTCTAATAAAGATCGGTTTTTAAGAACTAGCGGTGCCCACTTGGTGTTCTGGTGTTTTAGAGCTGTCTTTCTTTTTCTCTTGTTTTCTTTCCCACTTAAGTAATAAAGATTGTTTACTTCTGCTGTCTTTTGCTGTTATGACATCAAGGAAATAAGCCTACTGTGACAATCTAAGAGTGGGCGTGGTGTCTTTGAGTATTCTACAGTTGCTGTGACAATTTGCACAAATGTTACATTACTGCTGCGTTTTGAGCACTCAAACAGCGTGTTTTTGCTCTAAATCATAGCGACAACCTAGCTTTTAGTGTATTAGGTTCAGAACGGGCTGTAGCACGTTCCAGGATGGCACTTTGTAAGGATAAAATTTCACTAGACAGAAGCTCTTTTCCGTGAAACCTTTAGCCAAATCACCGAACAGTTAGTGTTACCTATACGTCTGTGATCCAAAGATCTTCTTCAAACGATTTCCGACACCAAGCTATGATGAAGACGAAGTCGAAGCGTTATGTGTGGACTTGTACAACTTCTACAGAGAAGTCCGTACATTCTTCAGGGCTATCATTGGAGATTTTAACGCTAATACTAAGCCAAAATAATGTCTGAAGAACGTCACGTTGCGACCCACGGATTAGAATGTGATGAGCAGGATAAGCGGCTCTCTCAGTTTATCATAGTAAGCAAGAGCATTCGTGGAAGACCGTAGTTCCAGAAGCGTCACTCGTAACGCTAGACGTGGGAGTCTCCCAGTGGAGAGCACCACAACAAAACAGAGCACATCATAGAAAATGGAAGGTTTCGCCTAATCGATGTCACCATTGTTTCAAATTTCTACACCTGGCCAGATCATAACTTCTTTCGGGTATGACTTCTTTCCAAGCAGAAAGCAAAAAAACATAAAACGAAAAACAGAAAGAAAAACAGAAATAGTTTTCAGAACACGAAGTCCCAAATCCACCACAGAATGAGATTTACTCAATTTATAAGTTGAATGTGGAGAAAAATTATTGTTTATTGATAACAACGACGATGAATACAGTTGACTCATTCAACATCTTCACGTTTGCGCAATGAAAGCTTAGAGTTCAGAACTCACTAAGAGATGTCTTTCTCCAGAAACTCTCGAACTGATACGGCAGCCTGGAGCCACACGATCTACAGGCAACCGATCAGAATGTACCACTCAGTGGAAGATCAGCGAGACCGTGCTTTTGTTCAAGAAAGGTAACCTCAGCGAAATAGAAAACTATTGCCCAATCTGCTTGATGTCTTTCGCCTAGAAATTTTTCACTTCAGTCGTCCTAAATAGGATTATCAGAACACTGGGCTAAAGAGTGATACGTATGCAATCAGATTTTCGAAAAGGGTTTAGTAAGATAAACCGCATCCAAACGATAACAAGACTCATTGAAACATTGAAAGAGCACAGAAGATCGCTTGTCTCATTTTCATTAATCTGAAGAAGAGTTTTGACTCGGTCGAGATAGAAGCAATCGCAAATCTCCTGCTCAGTTAGGGAGCCCCTACTGAGTATATAAAGATTCTGAGCTGCATAGAAATTTCACAACCAAGATAATACCATTCTACAACGATATTAACAACGATATCAAAACAGGAGTTAGGCAAGATACCATCTCGTTAAAATTATTTACCGCCCCTCTCGCCAACATCATGCGAACATTCGAATGGGACAACATTGGAATGGAAATGATAGTTCGCAATTAAACTATCTTCGCTTTGTTTTACTCTTTATACCCGTTAGATCCTTTTAGATTAGATGTAGACCAATCCCGTGGACGGATGATTGCTGAAGGCGCTGATCGATAGAACTATCTGAGAAACAGGCGAAAGGAAGGAACCGCATGGAGTGGTGGTGAACGACTAATTTTCGGAAAGAATAAAATTTCTTTCGTTTTCCACTGTAAACACCTGGGTCCGGGGTTTTGCAAATATCTTGATCTCTATCTTACCAACGTTGTGGCTGTAGCTTCGCCTTGCTGATGGCATCGTTCTTACAACACTAGTCAAGTGGAACAAATGCTTTCCCACTTTGAAAAAGTCTGCAGAAATATTGATCTTCGGGTGAATCTAACAAATGATGGACATGAGGAGCGGATTGGTTTCGTATGCCCCATTCATTTTCAATGATGTGAATTCTCTGAAAGCTCCAGTTGCGTCTATCTAGGTTCGATAAATCAGTGTGATGAACGACATGGCTACAGAGCTGAGCAAAAGGAAGCAAGCGGCTCCGAGAGATTTTAAAAGTACCGAGGACGTAGTGAAGAGAACAAGGAACGCCCGACTCCGTACCGACCTTTCCAGCTAAACGATGCTTTCGTTCCTAAGGTATACGTTGGAAATGTGATCGCTGCGTAAGCAGCATGAAAGATCACTCAGCGCTATCGGACGCGCAGTCGAAAGGACAATACTAGGAGCATCCCGTTTCACACAACTAAGGGATGGGATCCGAAACTCCGACCTGCGTCAAAGATCAAAAATCAAGGATGCCGCTCTGCACTCCAAACAATCGAAGATAAAGTGGGGCGGAGAAGTAATGCGTATGAATGACAACCGATGGGCATGATCCGTTAGTGATTGGATTCCTCGGGATGTTAAACGCACTGCAAGAAGGCCACCGACTCGATGGTCAGAGTTTCTCACCAGAAACCTAGAAAAAAGATACTATGCTCGACGAGCTCCTAGAGCAGAACCCACTGGGCGACTCTTGCACGCGAAAAGAAGAAACGGAAGAATTACTGGAGCTCGCTCGAGTCACTCGACCATCAATGGGACGACAGGTCATACAGGTGAAGCATCTATGTCATATCTTGATAATTGCGATGATCCAATTGAGCAGTTGGTATAAAAGATTTTCCTATACAGAAAGAGAAACAAAGACAGTCTGTATGCTACCATGCTTAATTTTTTCTTGTAGAAAGCAGAAAGAATATATCATACAAAAATATGCAAGATCTGGTTTTTAATTATGGCAAAGCGATCTAAAACTGGCACAGAAAAGGCAAAATTGCAATGTTTCTAAACAATTAAGGAATAGCTTCTATAAGACAGTCTTTCTTATCTGTTTTTCGTTTATTATTTTGCTAACACCATAAGCTTTTTGATGGTTTGCCTAAGATTACCTGTATCACATGTAGCCCTGTTGATCGCCGAGTGAATCGACCGGGCGCCGGTAAATTCTCTATTTCTCCTTGTCGCGTGCAGAACTAGAGCAGTGAGTTCAGTGAGTTCTTCCCGCTCTGGGCACTTGTTGAGTATGATATATTTTTTCTAAAGTTTTCGCGAAAGAGTCAAACCATCGGATCGGTGGTCTTCTTGCAGTACGTCTGAGAAATTCAGTCACTGACTGTTATTGCCCGTTGGTTGTCGTCCACACGCATTATCTGTCCGGGACATCCTATCTTTAATAGTTTGGCCTCTAAAACGTTTTTATTTTTGATTGTTGACGTAGATCAGAGCTTTTACCTACATTTGTGCGGCGCGGTATACCTTGAGCATCGTACTTTAGACTGCGCACTTCATAACGCTGTGTGATCTTTCAGCCTTCTCAAGCAGCAACCAGGCTTCTGCTCCGTACGTTAGAGCAGGAAAACGTGGAGTGGAAAACGTGAGAACGGAGGTGGTTTTTTTTTTTTTTGTTCTTCTCACTATCTCCTCGATGTAATCGAAAGCTTTTCGAGCTTCCTCGTGCTTGCATCTTTGCTTTAGATACCCAGTTTATTCTAACAGATAGTGAAGTCGAAATACTTGTCGAAGACCTTACCAAAAAAGAAGGATATCTTACCTAAACATGGTACTGAATAACATTTATGCTCCACTTAGCTAGTCCCATATAATCATTTAGAGTAATTACGAGAATGGAAACCCTGGTTGACCAAGAAGTTCGTTCTCAATGTTTAAAAATGCCTAATTAGTGCTGCAGGAACAGGACATCCACAGTTTCGCCAATTCAGCAGCAACATTTTTATTTTCTGTAGTTGTACCGACTCGTGAAATTGGCTGTACCAGTGATCAAAACATGCAGCTGACTAACACTTTCAACATTTCTAAGCTATGAATCATCGTCTAGGACTCCTCAGCAGTATAATCTGGTTGCTACTGAATCAGGACGGTTGTGGTGAAATAGCGTTGTTTCGAAGAAAGTTCTTAGCCTCGGTTCTGCACATACGCTTGCTCAAGGTCATCTCAGCAGCGCACTATGTCTTCCCATCATGCTCTTCCACGTCCATCAAGCTACTCATTTCATTTTTATCTTATCCCATTTTATGGTTGAAATAATCCTATCTTAACCACAATGATGTTGAGGTATTTATAAAAGTCCGCAGCGCAGGTGTCCGCTTTGGGGATCGAACGCGCTATTACCCTTTCCGGAGGCTAAAGCGTTCACCACCACACAATGCGGGTCATTCGCTTCGCCCGTCTCTCAACTAATTCTGTCGATCCTATCTTACATAGGTCGTTTATCACAGTGAGATAGAACCTATTCACAGTGATACTTTGCGAAACACGAATTGTGTATAATAGGCTTGGTTTAAAAAAAAGTGAAAGGCGCGTAGAAAAAAAAACGTCTCTGAAGAAGGTGATTTTGCCGAAACGTCAGCTACGGTTGTGCTGTATGTGCGCTATTATATGGAAGTAAGCGAGCGCCGCCTAACAACCTCGTGATTGCTGAGAAAGAAAAAGACTTGTTTAAACAACTCCGCGTAGACAGAGAGATGAAACGAGCAACTTTCGAAGATTACAAGTTTAATTGAGATTGCAAAAAAAACCCTTGAACAACGAACTAGTCCGCATATTTCTAACGTCATGATTTTTCTATTTAACGTGCTCGTTGGTTTTGTGCGCTTAAGATCGTACCGACTTCATGAGATCCTAAGCAAGGTTTCTCTAGACATGGGTTGTGCTGATGAGAAGCTTGGACCCAATTCCAGTAGCGAGCACATGCTCAGGGAGAGTGATGCCTCATAACACGTGGATCCTTGTCTTTTCTTGCATGTTATCCATCTTAGTTTGACTCTTAACACTTTCCTAAACGGTGTTTCTTTGCTTGAATTAGGCGTATTTTTGCGAATGGCCTAGTAAATTTTGAAATTTTCTACTTAAGGGTAGTTTATCAGTTGACCTAATAGAATTGCAAATCAAAATTGATCTACCCGTTATTCTCCTCCTAAAGTGATCCTCCAAATATTGAACACAACAGGATGCCTTCGGCTCGGACTTCTTCAGTTGAGCGTACATGTTGTCCTGCTTGCATCGAAGAGAGGAGCATTTTAATAGCATTTGTCCAGTCCTTGTTGGCTGTCCTTAGCTGGAGGGCATATATCGTGATGTTGTATTCGTTTGATGAAATTCGGCACAACTCGGTGTTTTAGGCGTCGGCGGAGAAATAATATCGTTGATCCAGCTAGGAAAGTCTTCTTCCTTAGTGACAGGACTTCTTTTACAAGTCCAAAATATTCTGCTGATACATATGTAGGAAATCCCAAAACCGGATTTCTTTTAACCTCGGCATTGATTAGTAATTCACTGATTTTCTTTGTGAGTAAACACCAGTTTGGTATTATAGCACTTATCTCCACACAACAGCTGAAATTTCGGCGGTTTCGCTTTCTTCAATGCTGGAAAGTCAAAACGATATGTAATCTACCCACATAGACACCTTCATAACCTCAGCAGACAAAGCTTATTGCAAAAATTTTTATTCGCATAATAAATGGCACTTTTCAAACACTCACTTCTTTTAAATAAATATATTTGTTAAACCCCATGTAAGCTCAACATTTTAAAGACTCACTGCTTTCTTCTTTGAAAGTCTTCCAGTTATTTTGCAAAGACTATTCGTAAAGAGTGTTATTTGAGCGACGAATGTGCCTGTGTCAGTTCAGAGAATCAGCCTGAGGTATAGCGCGAGTTTATGCGTGATCACAAGACTGTGCTTTCCGTGGTTCATTTTTGGATTAATGAAACTCACAAATAAAAAATAAAGTTGAATTCCAGAACGCCAGAAATGAACGGCAAGGAGGAATGCCCTGTGATAATGTGTGACCTAGATCCATACCTCGGGCTGATTCTTTGATTGTAACCAGGCGCAGTCCTTGCACATATAAGACTCTGTGCGTCTTGTGTCTACGAAATAAATGGAGGACTTGCAAGAAAAAAAACAGCGGGTCTTTACAAGAAGCTGTTTATTATGCTAATAAAAATATATGTGCTACGTTTTGTCTGCTGAGGTGAAAGTGCTTGGTTGAGTAGATTGCATGTCAATCTGACAGTTAGTGGTGGTTTTGGAACTTCGCTTCTTGAATTTGGCGACGTTTCCTTCTTTCCGCTAGAAATGAAATCTTGCACGAAGGAGACGACGGTCGGATCACGTGTAGAATTTTGAGACAATGGCGACATCCGTTAGGCAAAATCTTCGATTTACTTTGTTGAGAAGATACCAATCTTGATAACATCGACAAAGACTCCAACATCTTCACGTTAAGGCTATGAAAGCTAACGGTTTGGAAGTCACCAAGAGAAGTCTGTTTCCAAAGACATTCAAGGGGCAACCGGAAACTCACGTGTGAACTAGCAAAACAATGCAGACACACGATAGAGATCTTAAGCAGAGATGAGCAGCAGCCAAGTTCAGCCTCAAATTGTGCTCCATAGATGGCTGCCTACACTAGCGGAATTCTGGCGTATGCTGATAATTGCCTCTCCATTTCTAAAGCTTGCTGGGCAATAGTCTTTTTTGGCTGAGAATTTACTGCCGAGGAGAACCAAACTCCTCCAGAGTAACCCACAGTAGAAACAGGAAGGATTTTCCTACCAAGTCATCCAGTGGAATCTGAATAGAGAGCAACTGACAGCCAAAGAGCCAAGCAGAATTGGAGCGGCATAGCGATTTCGAAGCTTAAAGATTAAAAGAATGGATTAATTGTGCTGTTAACAGCTCATCTTGCCACATTATCACAACTTTCGTCAAAACCTGCAGGCGAATGGAAGCAAGATCGTTCACTGCGGGCAAGAGATGCAAGTTTTGTCTAAAGATTGTATATATGTATATAGGTGAAGATTGCATAACGTGAGGCATTTATGTTTAATAAGTTGTAGAAACGGGTAGCGCAGTGACAGTAATAACGTTCGTCACTACCATGGTGCTACTTTATCACCGCACCGACCTTTCCAATGTTCCCATCCCACCGCGGTCGCGAAACTGATGCAAGGGCAGTCTGAAATCAGCGCACCAACTCAGGTCCGGTAGGAGCTCTTTAGTGTAGCTATTCCAAATGTCTATGGAGAATCGATTCGACCAACATTCAACGGCATTCGAAACAAAAGCATAAAACCCTCAAGCAGCAACCGAACGTAGCGCAGTGGTTGGAAGACCTTGATGAATGACGAGTGCCAGGAAACCAACCGAATGGAAGAAGTGTTGTGGTCGGCGAATTATCCGCAACATCGTTCCATGCGGGTAAACAGGATAATTTTTCGTAAAAAAAATCGTGCAAATTGTAAAATGCAGGTTGTGCGGAGACTGCGAGACAAAGAAGATAATAATACTTAATAACTGTTTCAATTTTGTTTCGCTGTTAAGTTGGTGACCACCCCAGATTCTCCTCAAAATAACGAACGTTCGCTGTCGCCTCCCGTACGCATTGCCGATTTCACCTCATCAAATCCTTGCTTGTGATTCTTAATCATCTTTCTCGGTGTAAGCTATACCATCCTTATGAGAAGGTATTTTGCTTGGACGAAGTCTTTTGTTTTATGTTTTATCTGATGTATTTCCTCGCGGACACCGTAACAAGCTGTGATTCAGCTTTATCTGATTGCACTAACTGAGAAAAATTCCGTAACTCTTTCCGAAGAATATCTCCGGTCTTCTCCAGCACAAGTCCGCCCATTACAGAAATAATGTAAGCAGAATCGTTAGAAACTGTTCCTATAATCTTCACTTCCTCCTTGGTTTATTACTTCGTGGAGTAGAATAAAACTTCAGAGTTCTAGATTTAAACCAGCAATATTAACCTGTCTTATGTCATGCATACTGTTATATAATTATCCCTGATTCATTGCTTATTCCTTATTCCTATGTAAATTTGTGTCATTTGTTAACCTCGTTGTGACGTTATTCTTTTATTAATTTATTGCCTAAATAAAGACTTTATTGCACAGGCTTCAGATCTGGCGTAAACGTTAACATTCGCTATAATTTATATTGGCTGACCGGAGCAACCTAGAAACTACCGACAGCAGAACTACGAAATCGAGGCTGTAACCTCAAAACAAATAGATAAACTCCAATCTACCACCTTATTCAACAAATCAACACTACATAAACCCTCTCGGTGAGTCTTAGTGGCTTAGTTGCCCAAATTTGAGGTAGACGCTTCAAAGATAACAATAAGCAAGATCTGTGCGGCAAGTGGCAAGCATTTACAAGCGGCTCATTATTGTGTGGGACTTCTCTCAAAGGAGCAAATTATCCTTCAACCTTCTTGCTTAGAAACCAACATTGGAGGACTCATCTGGCAGCTTTGGCATACAGATAGTTGTGGTGCCATAGAACTGCAATTTCTAATTTCGTGTTTTCAATAACAGCTCCTTAAACGTCAAAGGATAGCGCCTGCACATTAAAGAACTTTCAAAACTGGCCGACATCATTATATAAATCGGCTTTCAAGAGTGGAGGAGACACACAGTAACGAATAATACACAAACTTGTCACATTGCTATCAAACTTTCTATTAAACCAGTGAATTGCTACAAATAGTCGTGCATGCAAATAGTGGCTCACTGTGACGTTTGGCGTGTGTGGTGCAGTGGTCGGAAGCGCGTTGCAACACACACATGGAATCGCTCTCCGCGCCTATGGCCCACCAAGCCTTCCATCCCTCGGGGGTCGGAAAATTGGTACTAGATTTGGCCGGGAGGATAGCAGCACTGGCTCGATACATCGGCAGGCCACCGCGAGTCATTGTAAAGGCCAGATATGCATTCAATCACCTCCAACGATACTTAATGAAGTCGAATGCATGGCGCATCCCTCAGGGATTGATCAACGCCGAGAGTTTCATCCTTTCTATCCTTTTATGAAATTGGGTCATTGGCTGTAGGCACGGCAGCGTCGTGTTCGACATTAAAATTAACATCTTCAACACGAGTATGATAGTAGGTTGCCCATTCTGCGTGTTGAGGGAATCGGTTCATCCTGAACGTGTCGTCAAACCGGCGACCACTCTTGTATTGGAGGGGACTATAAGGCACTGCGCCGCACATGCCAGCCAAATATTTAACACAAAACTTTTATTTAAGAAAAAAAAGATCGGTGATCATTTTTCTAACCTAAAAATCTGATTTAGTTTTGTAGTTGTAGGCATTTTCATCGACCTGAGACGTCTATGAACCACATGGTTGCTACTCGGTGTTGTCTTATAGCGCTTATTATTCTTCTACTTGCGATGATAATTACCACAATAGTGGTATACGTCAAGGTGGTCGTTCGTTTATCTAATCGACAGCGTCGTTTGGTCTAATCAGCTAATAACTTGTTTATTACTGTAAAAGTGATTATTTGATAGTAGAAATTTCATAGTGCGCTGTCAAATTTCGGAAGAAATCGTTTCAGATGCGTGGATCCACACAAAGCCGATATGAGCGTTCATTCGAAAAGTTCATCGTTAGGTTCGTACGTATTGTTTTGTCATTTCTACCACTACGAAGAAAAAGTGGAGTCGCGTAGGCGTACCTTGCAGCAATAAATCGTGTACTCAATCCTGAAATGTATTGGGTTGTAAAGCGTGAAATATCCGATTTTAAATGTAAACGATAGTGTTTTTTACACTACTTTTTATTAATCACAATAAGCACCATTAGAATGAACAATTTTTTCAACAAAAAACGAATTTTTTTGTTTTAGCTGAACAATATTCTGGAGTTCGGGAAGCGATGAATTCGTTGAAGGCACCAGGCATTTTTTGCCTCAACGTGGTTGGTGAAGCATTTCTCGCCCAGGAGCTTGTCATGGTGCTTGAAGAAGTAATAGTCGGTAGACGAGACGTCTGATGAATATGGCGGATGAAGCAAACTGTCGCAGCCTAACACGTTCAACTTCTGCAGCGCTGGTTCCTCAACGCGAGGCAGGGCGTTGTTGTTGGAGTTTACGGTGCATTTCGTCGATCTGTTGCCAACGTCGATCTGTTGACGTAATCGTTTCGCCCTGATTCAGAAAGCTGTGATGAATGAGCCAAGCTGCGAGCCAATAAACAGTCACCACGACCTTTTCATAGTACAATTTCGGCTTTGGGAAGTGCTGTGGAGCCTGATCGCAATCCAACCGTTGAGGTGAACGTCGCCAGTTGTTGAACAGAATTCACTTCTCGTCGCACGTCGGAATTCGATCAAGAAGGGTTTCGCTATTGTTGCGCAGAATAAGAACAGACGAAACCTCAAAATGGCGATTTATCTGATTATCGTTTAATTCTTTCGGTACCCACTTGTCGAATTTTTGTTTTTCCTATGCGATTCAGCTGAGTGAAAATTGTTTCTGCGGTTACGCTAAGCGGTTCTGCAAGCTCTCGAACAGTTGTTCACGTATTTACTTCCACTAGTGCCTTCAATTTGTCATCGTCAAGTTCATTAGGACGTCAGCGGCCTTCTTCATGTTCGAGGTCGAAGTCAACAGATCGGAATTTTCGAAAGATGTTGCACTGTTGATTCAGCAACATTACCTTCACCCCGAACCTGATGATATTCCGAGCTCCTGTCCGCTCCTCCACTAGTACGAAAAAAAAGAACACGAATGTCACGTTGATTCATAGTAAAGTTAAAGCCTATCTATAGAAATGCTGAAATAATAAATCTTCGAAAAAACCAATGTAAAACATAAAGAAACCGGACTTCTTGCTTCAAAATCGTAGATTAAACATACATTAAAAAATTTTTGTTCAAAAAAATTACACGGAAAATTAAAACGATAAAATCGGACATTTCATGTGTACCAACCCAACTCAACGTGTTGTCGTTGTGGCAAAAACCACCTCTCATGACTTTTCTCTTCGTCCTCGCTTATTCTACCGTCTTCATCTCCTTTCACATCGATGAACCAAGTTGTGACAGCGAAATTATTGATCGAATCTCGTGCAGTTTTTGTTGCTTCAGAAATTCAACAGTTCCTTTGGAGTTCTGTGTGATTAAGAAGCCTTCTAAAATACTGATATGAAAGAAAATAAACTATTGGCGCTGATTTTTCAATGAAGCAAAGTGTTTTGTATAATCGCACATGGTTTCATTTCAGTTACAACAAGTCCTACTCTTCCGATGACGAAAGAGCTTTTCGATACTCAGTGTTCGTTAAAAATGTAGCCTATTTTGAAGAAGAAGAACTCAAGCATCCCGAAGTTGACCTCGATGTAACCAAATTCGCAGACTGGACAGAGGAAGAAATGACTAGGGTAGATTGCCACGCATTGATTGCTCTTATCTAAATATTTCGTTACCTATTTAGACCAAAAATTTCGATTACTCCTACTCTTTTGTATCCCCGTTGATGCTCAGATCTTAAGGCAGGTGGAAGTAAAGTAAGAAGAGGTGCCCTGCAATACACACTTGGGCTTTAGTTCCATCCCGCGCTCTGGCCCATTACAAAGGAGAGAAACACGGACTTGACATAGAGATGGGCAATGGCAGGTTATTCATCAGCCAAATATGCATTTATTCACCGAAACTATGCTTATTGGTGTCAACGAATAGAGTATCCCCAACAAACTGTTAAATGCTGGATGATTTGTCCGTTTCTAAAAATGTTACTACGTCTGAGCACTCTATGTTCACTGTTTGGTGTAAAGCGCTTTTCTGCCCTAGATAAATCTAGATATTTACTTCGATGCTTGGACAGCTCGTCTTCACTGGTTGTGCAGACCCCAGTACATTTTCCATTCTTTCCTTTCCTTCGCAGTCCAACGTCCATGGTGGTGGTTTCATTCGGGCATAATGGCGTGTGCGACTCTCATATCGTAATGTATAAAACAACTGTAGTTGCGAGTATAACTGATTAACTTTGTTACGATAACATTCCGCCCAACGTGTAGGTGGTCATCTTAGGCGATGTAAAATTTGGAAACAACAGCGCCGTAACGATAAACTCAGATAGCCGCTCATTCGGTTTATTGCATTCTTGTCCACGAGTCCCAATGTGAAGTTCATCAGACGTTTTTCTTGATTCAGAATTGGCGCTAAAACCATCGCTGAAGACTTTAAAGATTGTGTGATCTCGTCTATAGAATCTTTCCAAATCATATAGAACGGTTCGACTTCGTCTTGTCATAGCTTGATGTCGGTGCGAAGACGATGAAGGTTGTCCAGGCCGATACTGATCCACATCTCCACAAGAGTAAACGTCTGGCTTAGATTTTTTGAAAGAAGTGTTTCTAAGGAATCGTTGTTTATGGAGAAATTCGCGTTGACGAGAAAACCAACGCTGCCACCTACTCTATTGTCGTATGTTCCAAGTGGGAGGCTTTTTCTTGTGTCAATCGAACCGATAACGTCGTACCCTCACTGTCTGAATGGCTAGGTCCTTTGCAGAGAACTCGTATGCATGTGATCGCACATTGTAGGTACAAATCGTCACCTCGAAGTTTAGGCAACCTATAGTGTTTCTGTGACTTTGGCATGCCTTCTTTATTCCTACTACTGAATGTTGCCTATGTCGGGAGCTTTTTCGGGGTAAGAAGAATTATCCACCTTATTTTACTGTATTCGGCATATGATATCCCTAATTCCAGAGCTATGAATATGTATGCTAAATATGCTCATAGATAGGTTGCTAGTCTCTCTCAGAGTAGAGCATAAGTCTTTTTTTCGAGGCGGCCACCTCCGTATAATTCGCAGTTGTTTCATATCATGCTTTTGGCTGAAGTGATGTTGCGTATAATCTGCACAAACGAAAACACACCGACGCTCGTGTGAGTGAGTGGACATGTGAACATTAATGCTAAAGGCGTGTGCCAAAATGGAGCTGGTTGTGGAAACAGCGACACATATTTTGGTTACTTCCTTGCCTCAGGGACACACCAGGTCGTTTTCAATCCTCGTTCAACTCTCTATCCGCCACCTGGGTAGCTTCAAGGCTGGTGGGCTGGACAACGTCTGTGAGGATCCGTGGAATTTGAAATTACTGGTAATCAGCAATTCAAAAGAAACAAATTATTCTCTAATATATAGACACCTATATATAAACACGATGATAGCGGTAGTAACGAATATGATCCACCGAAAAATCAGGTCCTGTGTGGCAATAAACGAGAAACGCAAGTCGACGATGACCACCGACGATTTGACAGCGCTGATATAAACCTCTACGGCAAACGGATGGACGAAGTTGATTGGGTAAAAGCCGGTAAGGTCACGGCTGTGAAGGATCAAGGTGGGCAGATGTTTGGTATTTGATGAGACCAAAGAGAAAAATTTTAGTCGAAAACTTATTTTGGTGTCAGTATCATTAGTGCTTCAAGTTGTGAGGTAAATCCATGATTGACAGGTATACAGTGAACTATCATTGTTTGAATAGGCCAACACGATATTGACGAAGGATTTATTCGGCTAAAGTTTCGAAGTCTTCTTCTCCCTCAGAGCCGATCATCTGAATCTGAGTCGATACGGACATTAAGGACGTATTGATTATTAATAGCAAAGTTAGATGACAGTCGGTTTAATTTACTATTAGCTGTCCGCTTACTGCACTATGTCACTCCTACCCGGGTTTAATGTCATCTTCTCCACCTAATGAAATACCGAAGTCGTCAGCTTTGTCCACCCTACTGGGTGTGAAGGGAGAGAGGGGCTGTGAATTAATGGATAGTTTCTACAATTACCAATCGTCTATATTATCATGTTTGTCAAAAAAAAGTTTGCTTTCTAAGGCAAGAGATTTCCATTGGATTTTGCTGTAGCGATGAACACTAAGAGCTTAATATTTGTCATTCACAGTTCTAACAAAGATGGTAGCCTCAACTTTTTGTAGACAAGTCGAAGAATTTGTTGCACCTTCCCACTGATGTTCTTCTAGTTTAACATCACATATTAACGTTGATCGGATTCAGTACCATTCTAAGCTCTCCACATCATCCGTTTCTTCCAGCTTTACTATGAAGCTAATTTGTTTATCATGATGAATTACTGTTCCTGGTTTGCAATTGTAAAGCATTCAAACCAGTCTTTTTCACTGAGGGTGAATTGGGAACAAAAGACAAGTCCGCTTCTCTCGGATATAAATTTCTCTGAGATCAGCAGAAGGCCGATGTTTCTAAAGACACTGTCGATGTTTACTAATGTTCAAAGGCCTTTATATCTAAAAAAAAAACCATATTATTACTGAAGATAAGAGTATCTAGATGCGATTTATGAAGTTAGCTCTTTTTTAGCCATATCCAGGTTATTTCGACTTTGCGAAAAGTAACGCAAAACCTAATGGTTCTTATGACAACGTTAGCAAACCACAAAATTCTTATCTCCAAGTCGTTGCATTTTTCATAAAGGATACTACTATGTTCTCTTGAAATTCATCGCATATATTAGATGTATATTTGCTAAGTGGCTTATCTCGTCTCAAATATTCCTTATCAATAGAAATAAAAATCGTTTGATTTCACACACTTTCATTAACGAGAAATAAGTATATTTATAACGGTAGCATAAAATTCTGGAGCTCTGGAGACGACGAATTCTTTAAAAGCAGTCTTAGTCTCATCTAAGTTTTTAAAGTAATTTTCGCACTGAATGATCTAATTGCTCGAAGAAGTAGAGTATCGTAACCCAATTCGTTCAACCTCTGCATCGTCGGCAGTGGCCGTGCGTTATCGTGGAGATAGATTGGCGCTTCTCTGTTGACCAGTACCAGCTCTAGCCATAGACGTTTTTTAGGATGTCTCCTCGACTTTCTTAACAAAGACTACTGTCGTTATTGCCTCATCCAAATTGATCGATTAAGTTGGTAGTTAACCATAGGACAGCAAGCATGATTTTGGTGCAATTTCGACTTCGGAAAGTACTGCGGGGCTTCATTTCTGACCAACCACTTTTCGTCATCAGTTGTAGTGGAAAACTCAGTTCTCCTCGACAGTAGCAACACGGTCGATAAACTAGTCATTTTAGTGTTGTAGAAAAGCACCCACAACACCTTAAAACAGTGATTTCATTGATAATCATTCAATCAATGCGTATTTTATTTGTCGAGTCAGTTTACTTTAGAACTTCTTTAAATGTTCTAAAGTGGCTGGGATGCTTATCGCGAGTTCCTGTACAGGTGTTCGAACACATTTCTGTGTTAACTCCCTTGATCAACTGTCTATCAATTTCGACATTGATCCAATAATTCTTTATACTCTTGATGAGCAAACACGAGTTGTTACTTTATTCTCCATTGACGTAAAAGCTGACGTCTCGGCGGATTTCGCCTTCCTCAGAACGTGGAAAGGTCAAGTTGACCGCAATCTACCCAGCCAAACAACACCATAACCAAGAATTTTCTGTATACTTGCTCTGTCATTAATAGCAGAAGGACACCCATGACCTCTTTCATCTTCAAGGTCCAATTTTCGGAGATAGAATTTTCAAACAATCGTGGCACATTGCGCTCCTTGACATCTTCCATTGCCCCATAGTACGTCAGTTTTTTGAGCCGTTTGGGCTGTGCACTGACCTGCTTGAATTTGCAGAAGTAAATTTGTCGAAAATACCGACTTGACATGCCAAATTCTAATCTAAAAATTGCTCATTCATATTGTGTTATGACTCAATATGCACTGCGATGGTGCATAAGGAAACATATTGTAGTGCGAAACTCGGAAGAAAAACTTTTGCTGAGAAATATGAGAAAAAATAAAATATCAGATCTGCGATTACCTAGGAATTTAAACTTATCTAAGAAGCTACCAATAAGAACTCTAGTCGATTCCCATCCACGAACATATTTCTCATAATTAACCCAAGGATTTTTCGCCATATCCGTTCAGTCCTCTTCACAATCTTGAGACCTTAGTAGTTATTTTTTTTACAACACTGTAGGAAATGATTTGTATAAAACGATCCAGTACCACCTATCAGACAGGGATACCAAAGTCAAAGCTCGATCTACTACAGTAGATTAATGTAAGTCCAAATGTTATCTCAAGGTAAGCACACGCGTTTAAAACCCTCATTCACACTTGAGTTCATGATTGAGAGTCAGTACAAAGGCCAAATACCGATTTAATAAAAGAAGAAGAAAAGCGAAACGGTGGCAATGCCGTTCACCACAAGAACGGTACTGGTGGTTTGATCCCGCCCGAGCTCCATCAGGCATATCGTCCACATGGGGTCCTAACTGTCTGCAATCACTTTACTACCTCCAAGCCACGCAGAAACGCTTTGGCGTGGCTATATCAAGACTCCAGGACGAATATGGTTGGCCAGGTTTTAACAAAATTCTTGAAGAAGTCGACAATCTTCGATCACCACGCCAAAGAACACGCAAAATGTTGGTAGACGTTCGTTGATGTTAGATGGTGGGAAATGAATAGAATGCATGGGAAGATAGGTCGGGTAAAGCAAATAAATCATAAAAATGTGATGAAAGCAAGAAAAAACATGCAAAAAGTGCTACATGTCGTTATTAGGAAGATGCGGCTCGTGCTGGGCATTCGCGGTTGTGGGGTCAGTGGAGTCCGTCCATGCGATAGCCAAGGGCCAACTAGTGCATCTAAGCGCTCAGGAGTTGGTCGATTGTGTTACACAAAGTACCACCTATCAGACAGGGATACCAAAGTCAAAGCTCGATCTACTACAGTAGATTAATGTAAGTCCAAATGTTATCTCAAGGTAAGCACACGCGTTTAAAACCCTCATTCACACTTGAGTTCATGATTGAGAGTCAGTACAAAGGCCAAATACCGATTTAATAAAAGAAGAAGAAAAGCGAAACGGTGGCAATGCCGTTCACCACAAGAACGGTACTGGTGGTTTGATCCCGCCCGAGCTCCATCAGGCATATCGTCCACATGGGGTCCTAACTGTCTGCAATCACTTTACTACCTCCAAGCCACGCAGAAACGCTTTGGCGTGGCTATATCAAGACTCCAGGACGAATATGGTTGGCCAGGTTTTAACAAAATTCTTGAAGAAGTCGACAATCTTCGATCACCACGCCAAAGAACACGCAAAATGTTGGTAGACGTTCGTTGATGTTAGATGGTGGGAAATGAATAGAATGCATGGGAAGATAGGTCGGGTAAAGCAAATAAATCATAAAAATGTGATGAAAGCAAGAAAAAACATGCAAAAAGTGCTACATGTCGTTATTAGGAAGATGCGGCTCGTGCTGGGCATTCGCGGTTGTGGGGTCAGTGGAGTCCGTCCATGCGATAGCCAAGGGCCAACTAGTGCATCTAAGCGCTCAGGAGTTGGTCGATTGTGTTACACAAAGCTACGGCTGTAGTGGTGGATATTTATGGTCTGCAATGAGGTTACGACTACCTTATTCGTTTTTTTTGCAGTAATTATATTTTATTCACTCATCATTCGAGAATATGTTGGTCAAAAATAACTCTTTTACAAATGTAGACATAGCTACAAGGGTGTAAACGACAAGTATTGACTTTATTGTTCAAACTAACACCTTAAAAAGCTGTCTTTTGCTTTTAGTTTGGTGACAAATAACGGCTTAGTGAAGGAGGACGTATATCCATATCTTGGCACCGATCAGAACGACTGTGCTCCAAATAAGATCTTAGCGGTAAGGATCTTGGTAATGGATTCCGATAAACTGAACATGTAATAAACAACTTAAAGAATTGACGACGCATGAAAAAAGGGAGATGTTGATTTTTTTTTCGTTAGCTGAAAAATGGGAGTGATAGTAACTGTGCCAAAGATTTTCGCTGTTTTCGACTGCAGTATGAAATGGAAAAGATGCCTACTAGAACAACTATAAAAGGTTTTTTTTGCACTGAGGTATAGGAATGAGTGCAAAAGTTGCTGATTCAACATTCAAAAAGTCGCTTAAATTCAGGATCGAATATACATTCAAAACTACCGCAGATTGCCCAGTAACGAAGAGTTCATCGCTGATTGGGTTGCCACCAGAGGACCAGCTGCATTCGGTTCAACCTTATCGTACATATTTTCTTTAAAAACACGTTTCTAAATGCCAAGAAAGTATCTGGAATCGAAGGAAATAACGTGAGAATTTAAAGGCTAGATGAAAACGCGTCTGGCACTGATGAACCTCTTACGGATGCGCCATTCAACGGACGCCATTAAGCGAATCGAATTCGATCTTACGCACGTATTAAGCTAGCTCTCCATCATTTCGAACTTGGCAGTTTACTTCCAGGTTTATCTATAAGAGTAGAAGTGCTGATCGACACATTGATAGCCACCGTACAACCCGTGTAGGCTAAATATGAATTCATTTACTTCTGCGATACTAGTTGAAGTCAAGTGAGTGGCACATCCCTAAAAATTCTCCGACACCTTATTCTCCTTCCTCTCCTTATCCTCAAGGAGACTCTTTAAGACTCTTTATTCCTTTATACCCATAAACATTTTGTCCATGAATATGGGAATGGGTGGGCTTAGGTGCACAGATTGTATCCTATACTTTGATTCGGTAAAAGGGCTGCAATGAAGTCAACGGACTGCACAAAGAACGATTCGCGGTCACCAAAAACAAAGAAACCTCAAATCCTTCCCGTAACAAATCAACGACCCATCCATTGGTATTCTTGTGCTAAAAACGGCAAAAAAAAAAACTGCGCATTAATAAACGTACTATACCGTTCGTGTCAGCAAAGTCAGAAATTCATGGCACCGCCATGACAAGACTAAGCAAAAAGAATTTCCGTAGTACTCCTTAATTACTTAACATTTATTTGGAGAACAGTTCACTTAGCCGATCAAACAGGGAGGAGTTCTGGTGAACTGAAGACAAACTTCAAAATAGAGAGAGCAAGAAAAAAAATTCAATTCATGTGTATTGATTTTTTCCATAGCGTTACTAAAATTAATAAATTAACTGGGAACCTGCATTTTTTAAAATTATTTTCTTTCTAGGCATGGAGGTCACGAAAGCTTTATTCAGCTATCGTGGGGGTATATTTTCACCAACGAAAGAAGAATGTGAGGTAAATCAGTTACAATTAAAAAAAAGTCCCAATGAGGAATTTAAAGTCTATTAGAGGGAGCAGCTACAACTACCGAAGCAAAATAAGATATGACCAATGTTGAATGGCCTTTGTGGTTAAGGAATTGGAAAGTTAGAAACAAAAATAAGTTAGGTAGTTTCAAATCTGGTAAAAATGTAGGACAGAAGGGCAGAACAAACAGTAGTCCGGCTGAGAATATTGGACACTAGAAAACCAGTTGAAACTATATACTGAGTGAATAGTTCGTTCTGAAACTAACACCGCTATAATTGGAAGTGAATAGTTCTATACTTATTACCCACAGTAATGCTTTTCGTGGAAAGCTTCCATCCTGATCCTCCTTGGCTATGTTCTCAATCAGATTCATTGAGTACCCCGAATGATTGGAGTTCTTTGCAATCAGAATACCCTTCATATTACATTGCTTGTTGTTTGTTAATGAGCAGAAGAGTGTTTCTAAGTGAATTGAAATTTACGTTTGTAATAGTTCTATATCGTTAAAGAAACGCTCACTTGGTGGTCACGCGCTCATTTTCGTCGGATATGGCACTGACAGCAGTGGGAGAAAGTACTGGCTCGTGAAGAACTCATGGGGTTCCCGCTGGGGTCAGAACGGATACTTCAAACTGGCTCGTGGTCAGAATGCTTGCAATGCAGCGGATGAGGTTTTCGCGCCGATCATCAATTAGTAACGATGTTTGTGTAGCACTTTGGTTTTCCAGCTGATGATTTCTTTTTTTTTTGCTGAAATAATAAAGAATATTAATTTCTGTTGTTCTGATCTTAAAGAAGTAAGCTTAACGTGGCAATTTTTTAGCATAACGATGGTGTCTCCAGACGTTCTACAGTCAATATGGATCTATGTATAAGTTTTATTTCATTACTGATTATAGAAAACCAAAAGTGTGTGGTTTTGCTCTAAATAATAAAAACATAGTTTTGAATATACTAGGTTTAAAACTTTGAGGATAGGGTGTTTGCGCAGTGGTCGGAGGCTCATTGCAACACACGTGGAATCGATCCTCACGCCCATGGCCCACCAAGCATTCCATCCCTTCGGGGTTGGAAAATTGGTACCAGACTTGTCTGGGAGCACACCAGCACTGACTCGATACATCGGCAGGCCACCGCGAGTCATTGTAAAGGCCAGATACGCATTCAATCACCTCCAACGATGCTTAATGAAGTCGAATGCACGGCGCATCCCTCAGGGATAGATCACCGCCGAGAGCTTTATCCTTTACCCTTTAGGTCCAAAACGGATTCTTGTACGCATCGTGGCATGTCGTTTTGCATAGTGGTGATAAATCTACATCAATCCCTTTTGGTGGAGTGGTAAATAAGTGACAGAATTCACCAGAAAAATAATGACAGACTTTTCATCCCTTAACAAAATTCATCACTCATGTCAACTTGAAGAACACTTAGATGGAGAACGAAGAGCAAGACAAGGCACGCCACTAGACACGCATAGGATACAAAAGCATAGAGGAGACGATTTCGATATAAAAGTCGCTATCCTCGTACGGGATACTAAAACACCTACGCGCAAACTCCTTGAGGCTTTTTGGATAAATGCCAAAAATCCTACAATGGATAGCAGGGAGGAGTGTCCCGAGATCACGCGTGATCTCGCCCCTTACCTTCGCATCGATCGTTGACGGGATGTGCTGCAGTCGTGAGCCATATGCGACTCTGATGATAGAAAGTCGATCCTGGGTACTATGGATTATATCGGCATAGCTACCTAGCCTAGAAAACAATCGTTTGAGTGAAAGATCCCACAAGATAAAAATTTCTTCGGCTTTGGTTTGTTTTCTTGAGACAGAAGCGAGTTAAACCGAAATTATTCGCAATCACTAAACGAAATAATCGCTGGAGCTTGCAGTGATAACGATGAACTCAAATCGTTCTTTCATTTATGAAATAACAAGAGGTTCGATGACGGCACTCTTCTTCAAGTTTTTTTTTCTAAACCAACTTCGTTTTAGCTCGTTCACGAATGAATAATTATGTCGAGGCTACGTGAAAGTCGGTTAATAAAAGCATCGCAGCTCGCGATAAACCAAAGCTTTTCAGTCCTTTCCTTCAGATGAACTGTATCAAACGCCATTACTAGTAAGAACTCTCTCAACAACCAGCAACAAAAAGTAATTAGCTATTTTTATAAACAGACTTCTATCAACATGATGATCAAAATAACAGAGATACTAAGGTATTTAATAGCTTTAGGGTAGATAAAGCCTATTTAATTTAAAGTACAACAATCCGTCGATCATAACAGGCACCCTATGGAACGTCGTGGTCGTCCGAGTTATGCTGGAAACACACACAAACACACACACACACACACACACACACAACAGGGAGAGAGGAGCAACTCCGTTAGGACAGTCACAAGGAGGCTAGGATGCAAACACAATCACAAGCATTTGAACCGGATACCAAAGGGCTTCCTTATCACAAAGTTCTAGCATTAAATCAGCATCGATCAATAACAACGTATGTATAAAACCGTTATTATAGTATTAACATTAATATTAATATATATGATCATCTTCATCATATACGACTATCATTTAGAAATCACATACATCGATTCTCATTCGCCAAGGCAAGCTAGTTGTTATTGCTAACGGACATATGAGTAATGGAATATGTTAAGGAAAACTAAAAAAAAAACGAGAAGAAAAAAAACAATAACAAGAAATGAAAAAACGTACACACAATGACAAAGCGCATACGGTATTTCTTCTATGATACAACTGTTAATACAGAGATCACAATCACTTTATCATATTTAACAGTGATGTGATTCTAGGCGCATTAGGAAGAGATCTGATCACAGATTTCCAGACTTTAGATAACAACAACTTTCGATCGACAACTGTAGCAAAATTAATCTGGAAAAGTCAATAGATGATTTTAAAATGAAATGAAAAGCACAGGGTACTGTAATACGATAGGCAATCATCATCATTAGCAGTAGCAACAACAACTTCAAATACCGTAATCACTTAAAGTGTGTACTTTCCTAATGAAATGAAAAACATTGCATAGAAAAAACTGGAAGACAGACAGACAGACGGACAGACAGAGAGAGGAAATAAGTAGAATAGCATGATGATATTCGATGTCTTCGGATAGTATGGACAGGGAGAAGTATTAAGGGAAATTAGTGACAAAAAAAACCACACAATGATGAATTATTGAGGCGATGAGTCGCTTCTGATGGCAGAAACAGCAGTGGCATTTTGAAGAATTGTACGATGCTCGGTCGTTTCACAATGAGAACGATATTCAGTTTGTGTGCCTAATTTCAACGAGCACACACTGCATTCATAATGAATCTGCACCAATGTGAACACCTATAAGTTGCTAAATGGTTATTTCATTCGTTTTCTTTCCTTTTTCTTCGTTTTCTATAATTAGTAACGAAACAGAAGGCAACAGTAGAGCTTCTGGTGCTGATCTTCTTCCTTAGGGATGCGCCACGCATTCTACTCCATTCGTAGCCTCGTAGAGGTGATATGCATCTGCAAATTTGGTCGAGGCGATGACTTGTACTTGTGATGCATAATCCATGTGTGTCTGCTTCTATCATCCCAGAGAAGCATGTTATCATCTTTCCAACTCCGAAAGGATGGAGTGCTTCATTTGCCTGTGGCACGGCATCAAGCCAACGACTGTGTGTATTGCACAGTACCTCTAACCTTCGCGGCACATGTAATCCAATATAAAGTCATTATTACAATAATCATTGTACTTAACTTTTAATATTTCATAATTCTATAGCTCCATAGGCCACAGCTCCACACTGTATGTGCCAAAAATTCATTCATTTACCTTCTATGATAAAGTAGAATACATGGCGCCCCTTCAGAAATTGATCAACGCCGAATGCGCTCTCCTTCCACAGTGTATCATAATTACTATAACGCAAGCTTACTGCATCAGATCCTTGGCAGACAGATCGTTGATGGTTTTTCAACAGTGCTTCCTGCTGGAAAACGTTGGTGCACGATGAGCAAGCCCATCCGACCTTAACGCGGTCTTACTTAGCCTTTCGGACTTTAGACCAGAGAATTGGTCTTATTATAAATAGAATCAATACACAACAAAACACTAACGTCCTTAATAAAAGTTTTAAAAAACACACCTCGACTTCTTTCTGACAAAGATTGGAAGCTTCGTCAGCGCTGAGCTTCTGTCGTAAATCGTCTACATTCAAACCATCCTGCGTAAACCTAAATAATAAAAATAAACATCCGAATCATTTAAACTTTGTGTGATTACTTTAATGCAGCCGATCTACACAGAATCAAGTCTATAGCGATATCCTATCAAACCCCACCACTAAGCAGAAGACAGACAGAATATACTAAGCTACATTTCCACATAATGTTCAATTTTTAAAACTAAACCGTTGCCATGACATGCCCCTGTAATGGAAGTAAGGTAGTCGCAAGAAGGCAGGCCACTCGCCTGTAAACGGTGAATGCCAATTGCATGTGGAGGCAACGTAGGAAGGCTTTGCTGACACAGGCAACGCAAAAAATCAGCCAAAAAAAATCATGTGTGCTAAACGGCTTATCATATTTACGAAAATATGGGTGCACACGATTTTTTGGGAAGACGGGCCAATGAACTAAGAAATATTAGGCAAATAATTATTCAAGCATACTAAAGAGTTTTCTCAAAGGGCGCTTTCGCTCGTGGGGCGGGGGTCGGAGGCGCCCTGCAACATACACGTGGAATGGATCCCCGCGCCCATAAACCACCAAGCCTTCCATCCCTCCGGGTCGACAAATTGGTACCAGACTCGTCTAAAAGTAAAAAAAGTATAACAGGCTCGATACATCGGTAGCCATCCGCGAGTCATTGTAAACGGTCAGACATGCATTCAATCTCCTCCAAACGATGCTTGATGAAGTCGAATGTATGGCGCATCCAGGGATTGACCAATGCCAAAGTTTTTTATGTTCTCAAATCATCCTTTGTCACTCAAACAACAAATAGTTTAAAAGGTTTAAAAAAACCAGCTTTATTGTGAGTGGGGTAGTCAATAGCTTGCAGACAATTTTGGTACCAAATCCCCGACTTTAGAGGGATGAGAGGGTTGATTGATTTGGCATGGAGTTGAACTCTCACCTTCCTCACACAGAACGGCACCTCTACCACCCCTAACGCCCCTAAGCACAAGGTGCCCGAAAAGTAAACTTAACGATAAAGCTAAAAAAATGTAAAAGCTTGATATTGTAACTCTCGAAACAACACACCGTGAAGATGAATATCCGGAAGTGATATCGGATTTGATGCGAGCCTTTACCGATTCTGGAATCTGAAGCATTGACACCGGCGTGCCGAACACCATTGGATCATAAACAAGAGGTGGAAGCGCTGCAAGTTGTGCTTTAACACGGAATTAAAATAATAACCATTTCCATAAAAAATAACTCACTTCCTGGCATCATTCCGTTCATGAAATTAAATGGGAACCCGTTTAGATTAAGACTTGTAAGCTGTGACAATACTGAAGCGGCTTTGTTTGCTCTAAAAGTTGAGATTTATTAGAATTTACTGTTTAACCAAAAAGGATCCAAGCATTCCCCTAACCTTAACAAGTATCCTCCTGCTAATCAATCATATTCTCTTTCATTTTACAAAATCCAACATTGCATTCTGTGCAAAATCCATCAGTGCCTTTCAGTGGTTTCATTACCTACGATGATTTCCAGATTTTGCATGTGGGGCTGACAGCGATGCTTAACGATTTTTGGTTTCGCGAATGCTGATTTCTTGTGGAGACGATTCTCTTTGGAATCCTGTTACAACTGTACAAAGGCGGTTACACATCTTCATCACAAACATCATATCATTCGTCAGCGGTTGCTAATTTGAGAGACCGAGACGATCCCAGACAAGCCTGGTGGCAAGTTCCCAGCGTCGAAAGGATGTAGGTTTGGTTGGCCCGATACAGAACTTGACCACAGATTTTCGTGTATTGAATGACATGGATGGCATTGCACTATCCCATATCTTGACCAGAAGTACAAATTTTACTCAAAAATTACTTAGAACATGGTGGTCATAGTCTGACGGTTGGTAACCTTATCATGAAACTGCGGAATGACCGACTTTTGATGAACTCCCGAAATTTATTAGATTCTCGCCTATTCTAACAAAACTTTGCTGCATAGGGATAACCTTGTTTGTTCCACATAAAACTGTTCGAAGGAGCGTGTAATGCAGTAATAATGCAAATCAATCAACACGAGCACAATGGCAGTCAGTTCGATCACCACACCCCCTCCCTTGGGCTCACCAAGCCTAGCATCCTCTCATGCTCGGGATATTGGCGCTAGACCTGTCTGGGAAAAGTTCACACTCTGCAATTCAACTGCGAACGCTTTAGCCCAGTTATCTGAGGACGGGCAGGTAGAAATAATTAGACCCGCATTCAGTGGAATTTAGAACAAAAGAAGAATTAAGAACTAGTAGATGAATCGGTACGAAAAAAACAGAAGAAATTCATGGATGATGGATGTGAGGAAACAAATCGTTTGCAAGAAGCGCTGGGATCCGCGGAGTAGAAAGATCAAGCTATAAAGTAAAGCAAAAAAGAAGCTAATATGACATACAACGAACTATTGAGGAAACAATTCTCATACCCATTCGAAAATATGGTTTAACTTTTTTGGGTTAAGATATTTCTATGCTCTCACTATAGGCTCACCTAGTAGATGCCCGTCTCTCGCCGTTTTCGGCGGGGATCGCAGTCGCCGTAGACGGCGCCGAATCAGAGTGAGCCGTTTCGGACAGCAACTGGCCTTTCAAGCAGGTAAGGTGTTGCAGCGAAAACAAATGTTCCTGTAACGTCACCCGACCACTGTACTCCACTCCACACAGCGAGCAGGATGTCATCGTTGAACGATTCACCTCCTCATCGCCTAAATATGTAAAAAAAATGCTGCTGTGTTTTTAATTGATAAAATAATGCTGATCATAGAAAAACTGTCAACTTTACCACAACTGTTGCTAGACCTCGTCTTTCGTTCTTTTGCCCTAGCATTCTGGAACCATACTTGCACGACACGCTTGTGTAGCCCAATTTCTCGTCCTAATGTCTCACACTCGGTCATTGACGGTGTCTTGTAATCACCAAAAACGCTTTTCATCACCTAAAATGATATACCATCATAAAGAAAAAAGAAAGCTAAAGTGAAAACGAAAAGAGGACTAAGGGAGGAAGACGTGATTTTCCATTAGTTCCATTTCCATTTCCATTACCGACTTATCAGTAGACGTTCAATATCATGTTGGAAAGAGCAATTCCAAGAGACCAAACCATGGCCGTGAAAACGAAACGCGTTATGAGCACAAAATCCGAAGCTTCTACTTACAAAATTGATCTCTCAATATCCATATACGCTCACTAAGTACATAATCTCGTCAGGTTTTCAACCGACTTCCTGGAGGCGACATCAAATCCGCTCACATATATTTTTTAGCCATTCGATTCCAGGCATTCGAGTTATTCGGCTATAACAACCGGTCTACTTCACTTGTACTAACGAAAACGTGGTTACGGTTTGTACAAGCCAAATCCTATCGGCATTCCAACTTCCTGCACGTAAGCATTCGGCCTCATCATTTGGAGCATGTGCGAAGCACAACTGAAGGAGTTTGTGAGTTAACATAGAATAAAGCTTGAGAAATATTCATTTTAATTTAACTTCGCTGACTATCGCGAGTGTAGACCATTTTTTAGTGCTACTAGATCACAGGAGTTGGGCTCTCATATAAGTGCAAACAGTTCTTTTTCGACAAAAGTTAGGATACCGATCATATTAGAGCTTCTTCATCTTTACAAATGTAGATATGTTTCAAATAGGTGTCTAACACACAGTGGCTGGCGTACAGTTAGAGAAGGAACTGCAATCGTGCCCTGGTTTAGCACATTGAAATCCAATCCAGCAAAGAAATTATGTGATCATCATTTTTCGAGAATCAACGCCTATTGTTAGCACTGATCAAATAACGATGACTGGTTCGGTAGGTGAGTTAGTGAACAAGGAGGATTAAAATACAGATTCCTCAAGGTGGTATCGATCAAAGCCCATATATGAGGTTTGGAACAGCATGGTGAAAAACTGGAGTATATTCATCTATCTGTGCCGTATAATAGTAGAATTTGAACGAAGAAGCAAAAGTAATAAATTCAAGGATCTTCTAGCAGAGCACTAATCTATAAAGTGAAATTGTGACTAGTTCAAGCAAATTCTTCGAATTTAACTATCTTACTTCAAGTTGACAGCAATTACATCTGTCATAAAAGTGTCTACTACGCTCTGTGAACTTCATGTCATGACTTGCTATTGCTTATTTCAATGCGAATCGCTAAGACGAGTCAACTACTTCCCAAAATCTCGAAGATGGCTAGAAAATATTACTTGTAACTACGTAAATTTACGGCAACACACATGAACTTGTGTCGGAGTGAGATGGGTACGGTAGCGTTTATTACTCGTCGGTGATCGAGATTGTGAAGGACCGCCCACATATGAAGTGGTACTCTCCTCAACGAATTCCGTCGGATCGTCATCCGAATGACCGAGAAAAGGTGACATTGACAACGTATCACGCCTGAAATCATGCCAGTTACTCTAAATTGCGTGGATGCTATATTCAAAGGTCTAGAACAAAACATTGCTATTTGAGGTTCAATTAAAATAACCATAGAAAAATTAGCAACTACGGAAGAGGCAAAGTAACGGCAGCTTGCAGAGATGTCATCTTATTAAAAAACTTTTCCACATTCTTCAGAAAGCAGTAAAAAATGTCCCTTAGTAATGTCGAGTCTCCAACACAATAAATTTGTATTTATGGCAATGTAGGTCAGGCGTATATTTAAAAAAGGGAGGAAAGGGCGATTTGCATAACTATCGTCAAACCTCCTAACGTTTCACCGCCTAATCGTGGCTGGGAGGTGCTCCTGGGTGTCGGACTGCGATGTACAGTGGGAGATTCATCTACAGGAAGGGGTCGCTCAAGCTGAGAAGCCTGGCGTTTCCATCAGAAACCCTAGCTAAAAGTAAACCAATACCAGGATCCATCACCGCCCTAGTATCAAAGTTGCATGCTAGCAATTCTCCCTCTGATCCACAAGGGATGCTACTGCTTGTGGTGGTGAAGATCTGGGGCACTTTGGACTGCCCTTGGACCTTTGGACTACAGACTTTGGCCGGGTTGGCCTCGGGATTCCAGGAAACCACAATGGCTTAACCAGCATATCTCCGAAAAATGGAGATTGTGCTGGAGTCCGCACAACCAGTGAGGAAGGCTCATTCAAGCATCGAGTAAGCAAGCAATTTCAATAGCATCAGTCGTCAACGAATATATGTTCTATTCACAATTTCACTAAGGGAGTGGAATGCGTTATGGTTTCATCATCTCAAAAAAATCCTATTGCCCAATCCGCCATTCCTTAAGGAATGGAGAGGCTGACTGATACTTACGTCGGAGACTAACTAGACTTTGTTTGTATGTGCACTTTTCACCAAGCCATTGTGCATTCTTCTAAAATAATCAGAAGCCCTTTCCTATCGTCTTTCGAAACAACTGATTCATTTCAAGACTTTTTTGTTAACGAATGAAAAAGTTTGTCAAAGTATCGAATCTTTAAAAAAAAAAAGACTATAATAGCATACTCTTGCGATGTATTGCTCAAATCAAGTACACCGGCCACACTTTCTTTACTATCGGTGTTGACAGGAGGGATAAGCATTGGAACCTGAATGAACAATCATTTAAACATAGATGGCATTCTGAATTGATCAACGCCGAGAGCTTTGTCGCTTTTTTAATGTGTTCATTTTTCGGCAAATTTTAAATACTTCTCTTGTAGTTCTTTGTCTGATTCACTTACATCTTCGGCATTTGGAAGCAATTCAATGTCGACCGGAGTAGCTGAATGTTGCTGGGGATGTCGGGCCGGAATGTGTTCCTGTAGCGAGGACCTGCTACGGAACAAAAGTCCACAAAACGGACATCGTTTGTAGAATGTCGACGACGGTGAACTACTGTTGGCTGTCTCACACTGAAACCAAAGATCTCGATTTTAAAATGACATTATATAAACTGAAGTACACATATATGCAAAGTTGTTTTATGTGTATGTCTTTCAAGTCTACAAAACATACACTTCGAAGCGCAAAATTCTGAAAAAATTGCCATATTTCTATCGTGAAGAGCTAGAACACAAGTGTCTCGATGCTTTATCATCAATAACAACCATGAGGAGAGAAGAATCCTACGCATTGAGTAAAATGCATGTCGCGCCAAAAATTAAGCGTCGTACTAAGTGGCTTCCGCAAAATATAAGTGTACTTGCGAATATCTCACAATATTACGAACCATGTGATCTCTACCACCTGGAGCACAAAGACTACTACAGACGCCGAAAAAAATTGGAGTACGAAACTCTGGCTTCTGGAGCAACCCATCACTTTGTCGTCCACCTAGCACCATTTTCTTAAGCAACTCGAAAACTACCTGTTGGGGGAAGTCTTGAACAATAGTCATTGACTCAACAAATACTAAAATTTTACCACGATGATTGGAGATGAATAAACTTTTGCAGATACCAATAATGTTTTTAATTGCTACTAATAAGTCTTATCATGAGCGCACATATCCTCCCTATTTAAAGTTCAAGTATTGACATGGAAATTTTAGACGCACAGACACAGATGTGCTAGATGCATTCTGCTCAGTGCAGTAAGTAGTTGCTTTGCTCTTGTGAACTGTCGTTGATGAATTGACACAAAGAAGCTTTAGTTCACAATGGATAAAGTAGCACTGACTTCGGCTTCAGAAGCGCTTTTCTTCTGTCAACTTCCTAACAGAATGAGTTCAGTTCCCTCATTAGTTCCAGCTGATTAAAATTGATTCGCTAACAGCCGTTTTTATAGCTGTGTTTCTATGTTTTCGATAAAAATGTGGTCTATGCTTACCAGCTTCAGTATGGCTTCCGTGCTTGATTTGCTAGCACCTAGAAGTTTAGCGAAGTCGGCGGGCTTAGCGTCGTTAATGCTTGCCAAAGCTGTCTGCTGAAGCAGTTGCGCTTTCTCCTCGTCCGTCAACGATTCTTCGACGATCTGAAACTCATAGTCGTTTTGGAACAGCAAGAAAAGAAAAATTGGCAATCAAAACACCTTATTATCGTTTGCTTGAGCCAAACAATCATCTTTGTAGCACTTTTTCTGCTGATGTTGAATGAGCTCATAGTATCGTTGAAAGACCAGATTACATCTGAAATGAATGAAAGCTCTAAAAACAGTAAAGCTTGAAGGATTACAAAAAGAACGAGAGATAAGTTTTTTACGTTGAGGACATAATGAGCATTTTATGAACACGCATCTTACTGAAAATTGTAGTTAACATTAGCGATTTCAAGAAAATTGTTCAAAGTATTTCAAAAAGCAGCTGAAGCCTTGCATAAAGTCTTTTAAAAAAACGAAATCCTTTAAAAGAAAAACAAAAACCTGACCGTTTGCATTGAAAATTACAACCAGGAGTTCGTACGAAGCGATCGGCGTTCTCATGATTTGGTTGATTCTCGTAGATCTTACGTGCCTGCAGAGATTCACAAATTAAGACAACTTCATTCCTCAAATAGTTTGCTCGCGAGTAAGATATTTTTCATAATATTACACTGTAATGACCTACCAGAAGTCATGTCTTGGTACTTCCCACTTATTCTTTTTACATTACCCTTTGCTTTTCTTTTAGTATTTATGTATTAAACAAAAAAGGATAAACCTCACGGCTTTGATCAATCTCTTAGGAATGCGCCATGCATTCGACATCAAGTTCCGCTTAGGGGTGATTGAATGCATATCATCTGGCCTTTACAATGAATCGCGGTGGTCTACCGATGTATCGAGCCAGTGCTACTATCCTTTCAGACAAGTCTGGAACCAATTTGCCGACCCCGGATGAATGGAAGGCTTGCTCGACTAGTGGCGCGGGAATCGATCCCACGAGTACTGCTGAGCGCTTCCGACCACTGCGCCACACGCGTACTTATGTATTAGAAAGCATTAATACGATTTTTACAAATGGAATAAAAATATTTAAAAAATAAGACAAGAAAAAGCAAAGACATTCGCCCATACCATATGAAGGGAACAGTACTTCCAAAGTTAGAATTATTGAAAATTAAAAAGTAAACAACGAGATAATGAATAGATTAGGAGGGGATGGAGCTAGTAAAATTCATAAGACTTCTTGGGCTCACATCAGAACACAAAAAATATTGAAAGAGCTGTATTAGTGGACATTATCTCAATTTTATAGTTCTCGGGTTTCTTCATTGACTTTTAGTGCAAGTACCTTTTGTCGAGCGTTCTGGAACCATACCACTATTACTCTCGGGCTTAGCTGCAGTTTTTTACTTAACACCTCCAGATCATCGTCTTTAGGATAAGCCTAAAACCAATCTATAAGCTTACGACAATGAAATGTAAACAAGTACAAACTAAAAGACGAAAAATCACACTGAAGAGTACAGACGGTTAAATATTAGATTACCTGTTTATCAAAAAACTGCTGTAAAGTCCTAAGTTGGTAATCAGTGAATCGGGTCCGATTCGCTCTACGGCCTGACGTGCTCGACTGAGAGTGTTGACTTATAGAACCTGCAATTATTTTATATTCCTACACAAAGACAGTTTTAAATATTACAAGAGCTTATTTCCATTACAGGGGTCTTAACGAAGGATGTTCTTTACAAATGGAACGTTCAAAGAAACCAAAGCAAAAAATCTATGGTATTTTTGTTCTTTTAAAAAACACTCTATTATTTTGAGAATCCCTCTAACCTTAGTTTGTTCTGAGACCCTTAGACTAGTTCGAATCAGTTAATCACCATCTGTACCATATTTTATTCAGCTTAAGACAAAAAGCAATTCTTCATGGAACATGCGACTTATTAACCGAATGTGAAGGTCTGCAGTATCTAGTTGAGTTGCTCAAAAAGGTCTCCTGTCAGTCCCACTGCACTGATAATCACTTATTTTACCTTTAGTAATTGAATATTTAGTTCTAGTTAAAAAATAAAAGTGATAATTACCGGAAATAATTCCTGATGGATCCATAAACTGAAAGGGATTCGCCTGATGCATTTGTTGCATCATAGCTTGAAGATTCAGTGATGGTACTGACGGGGCTTCGGTTGGTTTCGGAGATGGATCTCGTTTCACCTGAAGTCGATTAATTAGAAAACGCATCAAAATAGCTCAACCAAGTAGGTCTGTGAGGTCATGAACTCGACAAACGTAACTATAACTACAACTTTGAATGAAAATCAGGTACTAGATTTTCAATGTTCATATGATTTCGAAAAAGTGAGACTGTTCCTCACTCTAACTCTTTCTGCAGTTTTTTTTATCTCCTGCAATCATATCTGGGAAGCATGCAGTGCAATGTCTAGAGGTACACTGCAGCACACACATGGTCGTGAGTTTGATTTCGAGTCTCTAGCTAATAAAGCCCTTCACCACTTCAGTGTCAGCAAATTGGTACCAAACCTGTTTCGTAGAACAAAAACAGATTAACAACAACTAGATTGTAATTTTAGATTGTAACTAGATTTTGTGTAACAACTAGATTCCTGAGAAGTCTAATACATAACGCATCCCTAAAGGAATGATAAACGCTGTCCGCCTCCATAGGTATCATCTTTTTATTAATTAAGTTTGGTCTGGGAGTACTGTCTGAGATATTTGTTATAATCCTGACATCTATTCCACTTAATAGCATTTCCTAAAAAGTTACTGAAAGGTTTCTTTCTTCTTGTAACGAACCTCAGAAACTGCGAGCGGTACTACCTTGGTCTCACCGGTCTTCTCGTAAGTATCCAAGTCAATACCCATCTGCGGTGGTACGCTGAAGTTGTACGGAGAATCTTTGTCACGTTGACGTTCCTTAACGAAAAAAAAGTTGCTAAAATGTGCGTGGAGACTTTTCTCCTCCAAACGAATATGAAAAACGATAAAGAAACTAAGAGAAGGGGTTTCAAAAACGATGTAGTAGAGTTCTGTAAACTGCAAAGGTTTCGAAGATGTTTATTTCCATTTATATATCTTTGAACTTAATTAGACCTAGCACGCATGTGCCCTGCCACACATACACACGTACATACCACACACAAACACAAACACAAACACACACACACACACACGCACACACACACACACACACAGAGCTGTCGGCACGATCTTGCACCTCAGATGAACAAGGCTCTTCAACTCTCCAAAGTCAACAAACCGAGTTCCCAGTTTACCTAGGAGAAAAAGGACCTTTGAATCTAGGGAATTCTTTGGAAGATCTGGAAAACTTGATACATCGATATGCCATCGCATGGTCAAATATGCTTTCATTCACAACTACAACGTTTACACGGACAAGATGTAAAGCTCTAAGGAAAACTTTTTCAATCAGGTCTAGTTAGAGGGGCAACTCATGGAGTTAAAACTTGAACTCCGTTTAGAAAAGGTAGCTACCTGTCCCTTAGAACGGTGTCTATGTCATAAATTCCCTACGACAGATCCGGAATGCATCAGCTTACCGACATTTATGCATTGTTTTCTTTCCCAGGCGATAATTTGTCACACGCGTAACGCGTGAACAAAACATTTTCATCTCTCGGGTTAGCGCGTGTGCCCAGCAAAAGTTCATCGCATATTCTCATCGTCGGATACGGTAGTGGGTGTGCCTGCATGATTATTCAGTCTCTTCAGTTACGGTCAAGTTAATATTGCCTACAATACTGTCTTATTACTTGAACCTGCACACTCTATCACTAATACTGATTTACGAACCAGCTGAACGAATTTCTGTTGTATATTTCGAAACAGTGCGGGACTAATTCCGATAATCTCAAGCGCTGAAGATAGAACACCACATATTTCCAAACGGTAGAAATTAAATAATAATCCACGTTAGCGAACATAGAGAAAAGAGAAAGTAAGTCTCGAAATCGCTAACACTGAAATCAAAACCAAATTACGGTTGTGTCACCAATGCCCTATCAGTAAGCTCTTAGAGAAGAACCGTCGAAACCACTTGAAATAGTGAATTCGAGGTGCAGTCGAGTTTTTCATGAGCACATCTAAGAGAGGAATAGATGCAACAAACCTTGAACAGCGTATTTCTGAACCAGTGCTTGATCACTTTTTCCGGTAGACCAGCTTTTAATGACATTTCCTTTACTTGAGCTTCAGACGGACTGTTATTGATATCGAAATACTGTCTAAAAGAAGAACTGCTTTAGTGAACTGAATCAGTTGAAGGCATTGCAAGTAACACTTTCTTAGATTCATTTCCTGCGACATTGCAGTCATATTTTTTAAAATTGTTATCTAGATATTAATTTAAGAATGTGACACTGTGGCCATATTTCTAAACACCTATGTAAATGTCAGTCTAAGAAAGTTAAAAACATAATCGCATTAGTATTTGCCACAAGCTAGCAACACTTCGGAAACCTTTAGATGTGTGTAGTCAGAACGAAGGTGGACAGCAGGTGAAGAACTTATCGAACTAACAATCGCTGCTTTTCTATCCTACGTGGCGCTGGAGAGGTAGGAAAAGATGGTAAACGTAAAGGATAATGTCTAGAACGTAGCTCGATGTGTGAAAGGTCTTCCTATCCAGAGCTGGAGCTGGTCAATGTATACTAAGTTATAATAACTATAAAACATGTAGTTGGTCGCAATGCTGAAGGAAAGAAAAAATTTTTAACATCTGAAACTTTACTAGTATCAACAAGGTTCTCAATTTGAACACACTATGCTATTCGTTCCAAGAGCTCCATAATATAGCTTTCATTCAGAGTCCTGCAAGCAACGTGGGAAAACTACAATATCCTCGTGATCTTCAGCTTTCAGTACTGAATGTGGCGCTAACCCAAAGCGTTGGCATTGGCTAGTATGTGAGTGTACGGTTCACAGAAATACTCTAACTCTCATCTTTATCTATACTGTGGCCAAAAATGTTGTTTCTAATGAGACGAAAAACAACTGAAGTGCCATGTATGATAACAGCATCGCTTAGATGTCACTTAGAAAGTGTAGTAATTAGCCTCACCGAATTTTCTGCTTTTTTTTTCTGAAACTCTACTCAGACGATAACTTATGGATGAGTTGAAGTTAAAGTTTGTGGTCACTCATAATGAGGTAGTACTACTAAGTGTCAGCACAAATAACGAAGATAAATCAACAACAAATTCTAGAATACTCTAACCAACGTGTTGAGTAAACCAATTTACAATATCATACCGACCGTAATATCTTCAGTTGATCATCGGTGATTCGGGTTCGAGCACGTTTTGCTGGCGATGATGAGAGTTGTTGCATCTTAATTTTTAGTAAATTCTGAAGGAAAAAGACAATTTTAATATAGTTTTCGACCCTCTGTAGGTTAAGAAAACTATTACGCACAAACTATACAAAATGCCTGGATCGATCGAATGTCGTTAGCACAAGCGGATCACGGAAACTTTTCTTTTCAAGCAAAACAAATGATCATAGAATGAGCTAAATTGTTGCTGACTGTGAAGAGAAAAAGGCAAAGGATATCGATAACGATACAGTCACATAGTCATCGAAGAGGTAACAGCTCCACTTAAATTAATAAGACTCAAACGAGGAAAAAATGCTTGTAAGATACCAAAAATTGCCAAAATAAGACATAAAAATAAACCTGTTGGGCAACGAGTGGATTAAAAAACTCTCCCATCCCTGGAACGAATCCACTGAGTGGATTTGGTGGCAGAAATGGAAAATTACCCATCATACTCAGCATAGCCATTTGTGCTAAATCAGGTTTCGAGTTATCTGAAAACCGAAAAACCAACAATAAAAATAGATTGGTAGAAAAAACCCAAAAGATCAATATCAGTTATAGAAACACTTTAAGATGGCAACAATCATAGAGCGCGTGATAATTCTACAGTGAAAGAATTCTTTTTTTCTCGTTCATTTTTTCCACTTTTAACCTGATTTTCATGGGTGTTGAAAAAAATACTGAATTCATCAGCACAGTTTTGTCATTTATATTTTATAACGTTAGCCTATACCTCTATAATCACACTAACAATTTCTTCCTAATATTAAACTATTCAAAAGATCTTTCTAGTAGATTTTGCTTAGTCATCATTTTTCGTACTGTTTCTAGATGAAATTATCGCTTATGATAGTCTCTACCGGCAACAGTGGCGTCGGATCGCGATCGCTTCTCAGGTGGTTCTCCATCATCACGAACAGTACGACTTGCTACCGGTGACAGATGATGACCGTTCGTTTGTGATGATGCCGATTCAGGAATCGCTTCACAAAGACGCTCGCAAAACGATCGAACGACAGAATCGGGAATCGTAGTGGAGTGGGTAAGGTCGTAATGTGTCGACAGAGCCTGAAAATGCAGCATTTCTTCCATTTATGAAAGCAAAGAAACAAATCAGATCATGAACTGCCTTGTCAGTGGTCCAAAAGAAGAGTTAGTTTTGGCAAAGTAGATTTAAGGAAACCCGGGTCTAGCAGGAGAACAAAATACTCTGCGTCAAACACAAACAGAGGAAAAGAGTTTCTTGTCGGTCCTATTAACGGTTTATATTTAGGATTTATGACTAAAAAATTGTTCACTAAAGAAATTCCTTCATCAAAAACTGATATTGCCCCACTAACCAGCAACGACGGAAGTTTCTCCGAGCACTGAGTACAATCTACAGCTGAAATAGTTTCCACTTGAGTGTCAGTGAGCTCAGCTATTCGCGATAGTCTCGTTCCGGTCGCAGGCGATGCATCCATCAGCTTCTTCTCGCCGAAAGCTTTAATCATTGCAATGAACGCCGACGCACTTTTCGGCGTTATGATCTTATCGTCGGCTTCTGGAGTTGTAACTGCAACACAACAAACGATTTTGTGGTTTACATTTACATATTCAATCAATACATGTACCTTCACTTGATGTATGTTGCTGTGAAGTGAAGGCTGGCAGTTGAATGTTTGCATTTTGACTCATTAACATATTCATAATGTTGAAGACCGTCATCACATTTTGTTGCTGAGTGTTTGATGGCTAAAAATTACAATAGGTAAGTTCGTTCAGTAAACGTACTAGTCATAGCGCTAGAACTCAACATTCAAAACGATGACAAAAGTATTCACCAAGTATTCGGAACCTCTACAGTGGACCTAAAGTGTTGGATGGTGTGGAGCCTGTGTTACGGAACTAACTACTCTACATCCATTAGGTTTAGTGCACTTCTAGTATTAAGGAATAAAATAATTAGAATGAGTCTATTGTTCTGCTTTTCAAGGAGCCTGCAATACACAGATGGCCACGGGACAACCAAATCCATCATCGACCCAAAGTCGGTGAATTGGTACCAGGCTCCTCTTGGAGGATAAAAAATACTGATTTGATATATAGATAGGCACTCATTAGTAGTATTTTTCCTTGATGAGCTTACACGAGGTTGATAATAATCTTTATTATCGGCTAACGTTTCGACGTCCTCGTCTTCATCAGAGCCGATGATCCGAGTCGATGGTCCGACTCAGTAGTTATGTAGACCAACTATATATTGAATCAAATCCACGATGGTACATGAAGTCGAATGTATAATACTCTTCATAGGGGATTGATCAACGCCGAACGATTTATGCTTCACTCCTTCTATTACTGACTAATCAAGGAAACAGTTCATGGAGTTAAATTCAAACTTCTTTCAAAAAGTATATCTGTCTATCTCCTAGGCCTATTACTGTACTTTGAATTCACTACGGTAGATTCAGAATGCTTCAACTTAGTGACATCTATAGAAAACCGAGGAACTGGCTGGCTTCAGAGAAACGTTGAAACTATGATAAGTATTGGCTTTGTGATAGTTCTTCCAACACCGTCCTCTTCAACGAACAGCGTTGCGGGCCGACTACTACTGATCCTGTAATAATTCGAAAGACCGGCTTTCACTTAACCGCGCATGAAATCACGAATACCTTACGAACTGTCTTTATTTAATCTAAAGAGCTAAACGGCTCTGAAAAAGGCGTAATCGGCGAAACATCAGCCATCGTATTCGAAAAAAGAGGAGATTGTAAACTAGCGCTGGCTTAAACAAGGGCGGTTTGTAAGATACTACTGACATCGCTTTGAACCTAAAAAGTTCAGCATGGCTCCACCCATATCGCTAGGGATTGTGCTAGAGCTGAATCCTGGTATCGATTAGTGATCGGTGGTTGGTCCCGTTTGTTGTCTGTTCGTTCGTTCGGTACAACAACGTCACTTCGTAGTCGTGTGACATGACAATGTATTGCATGTATGTATGCCCGATCGTCGGCGGAGCGTTGGCGCTGTTAGAGCCGTAATTATGAACGACCTTCAAACTTGCCTTTAATTGATTTGTTTGAACAATGATCGTCGACGCTATTGTCAGCAGAGCAGTCATCGTGGTGTTGGTGGCCAGTGTTTGCATCGCCGTAACAATCGCAGCCAGAATCGCAATGAATGAACACCCACACTCACCCTCACACTCATTCACAAACACACCAATATCAACAAACTACAGTAACACCGTGCTCTAAGAGTGAACCAATGCCATATGGTGTTGTTATGGTGCCTTATATAACTACTTATCTGACGTTTAAATGACGAGTTCTATGACAAATTGTGCAAGTGCCACTGATTTACCTGACAGTAATGGTTTTTTATTTCTCTCTGTAATCCTGAGAAACCCCCAGTATAATGTCCTCAAGCTAGCAACATAGAGTTGTTGGCCCAAACGGATTGGAAGGAGCTTTTCTACCGTTCGACAAGCTTTCCTATAGAGTTTCATGAAAAATTGCAACACAGATTAACTTCCAGCCCAGCTTGAGAAACGCTGTTGTTTGGTGAACCTCTGCTGTACACATTTGACATCTGAGAAAACACAACGGCTCTCATGAGGCGAAGAATCATCAGGTTTACTTACTGCCTGCTTACGCGGAATGAAGAGATGACCATAGGGTTCTAGATGACGATGTATATTATAAGTTATACAATATGCACCTGTATTCAAAAAACATTATATAGCATACATTGTGGTCCCAGTGACGAGTATGGAAAGTTTAGCTGCTTTCATATCTAAAAACAGAAACCAATCGACAGTTCGTACGCATTAAAGGTGCTGAAGGAAATTCTTTCCTGGCACATGAACGCTCAAGTCAGTTAATGATTGACAGAAGTACAGGTGATACAAATGCGATTAGATGTCTTCCTCGATGCACTAGAGTTTGTCATGCTCTACAATAATTAATTAAACGACACAACTAGATCCTGTTGTGAATGGATACTAAAGTAGGTTACGTTCTCGTCGAACAACACATTTCGCAGATCTTCACTAGTTTAAGCAACTAGATGTAGGAACTGTGGAACAGCATCGGAAGAGAAAAAAGGGCACTTATTTGGAGAATCTATTGTATGTAGTGATAAAATCACTACTACGACTGGCTTCTTACGAGTGATTGGATGTTCTTCGAAACACTCACTTCCCATTATTCAATGCTTAAATCAAATATTCTTTAGAACAGAGCTCGTGCCACCTTAGCGGTTTAGTAGGATTGCCTAGTTAGCACAACTGCAGTTAACTTAACAACATTCCCCTGTTAAGTTTGTTCGTCCCCAGCAATGAGTAGACAGAACGGACGGGAGGGACGCTTATGGGTGAGGTTAGGATGATTTGTCGCTCCGAATTCGCGGTCGTACATTTACATGAGAATCAACAATACGTGCTCATGGTGCCAGCCGTTCCGATCGCACAATAATGCCCTTCTATGAGATCGGCTTAAGAACTTGAGCCATCAAGTACGGACTGAACACACATGTAGAAGTGACCAATGACGACATTACGGTAATAAAGTTCAGTGCTTACTCGACACCTGACACCATTCCAGATTCTGCATAAAAACAATCAATGACGCATGACACGCATTGGTTTCAGTGCATTATATAATGGAGCTTTCAAGTTTAAACCAAAATATTTCGTCAACTCATAATAAAGTTTCTTGTGGATTTTTATCAACAGAATGAGTTTTCCTATTCTACTAGACGTTCGAATTTTCTGGAATCAACTAAACGTCGTTCTTTATTTTTTTTTCAAAGCTCGCATTTCAAGAGCGAAAGTGCTTGAGCATGCGGGATTTCGTTTAGTAACATAAGAAAGCCACTTCCGGATGTTATGTGCTAAGGCGCTACTTAATATTTTATATGAAGGAAACACGGCAAGTTCAAATCGTCGTGAGGAGAATCTAGGCACATATTTCCATTTTCCATACGCTTCGACGGGGCTCTTTCGGATTTCGTACGGAGGAATACAGCCCTAATCCGTTACAATGGAATGATGTACCTCAGGCTTAGGTGTTGTTTATGCCATGCGATTTCAAAAACACAAGACCCGGAACATTCGTCGGCATATCTTAAGTCTTATGTTCTTTCGATTCCCTAAAATACTTTCAAATACGTTACGTTTATACCTCGTCGTCACGGATAAGCAGCTCACGAATGATCTTCTGCGGTGGGCCACCGGGTTGTTCCAGTACCGGCTTTGATGGATTCACGTCACCGGCACTAACCAACTCAGCAATTTTGCTCATTCGCGATTGATGCGCCACTGATCTGACATAGAAAAAACTTAGTTTTAGGTGTCCATGTTAAGCAACATCATCTATAAGGTAGAAATCACGAGAATCAACAAGCTCTATCATAACAGAAACAATTGAAGTAGAAGTTACTAGTAAGCTTAGGAGATTCTCTTTCGCTATGTGAGACTTTCAGCATCCTCTCAAGGTGATCCCTACCAAAAATGAAACATGAAAATGTATTTAAAATAATAAAACGAAGTAAAATTAAACCAACAGCCCAGTCTAGCTACTAATAAATACTGGGAATTATGTACATTAGTGGTTGTATTTTATACAGTATAATATAAAATAACAATAACACAGAACCCCTTTAGCGAGTACATAATAGGATGCAATAGCAGTAATAGTAATAATAACAGTATTGTAATAAAAAGAGCAGTGAAGTTCGGTGTTTGTTCACTGACACTCGCAGTTTCAATTCTTGTCTACTTAAAGTAAGACTGTTACTGTTAATTCATAAAGCTGAAATGAAGATGGCAGGAAAAAATGGTCAAAATGTTTCTACTGGAACTCTAGTGAGTAGACGACTAGCGACTGTGACTGTTTCTCCCACGCGTCCCGTAAATAGCATTTGAAACCTTTGAAATTGTTAGCAGACGTCGACCTTGAAAACTCGTCCAGGTGATCAAAATCTTCATTTGTTTTCACTTGGTAGAATAACAAACAAATACGACTTTCTATGTAGAAAATCTCCTCGACTTTAGTTGAGAAATAATGACTGCATCGAGACCCAATCATAATCAGAAAACCCATTCATTCAATTATCTAGTAATAATGCGTATTGTTATAATCTATGGATACGTTTAGCATAGTGGTTAGATGTGCTCTGGGATGCAAATGGTTGATGGCTCAATCTCACGGCCCAGGTTAACTAAGCTCCTTACTTTCACACAATCAGCAAGTTGATATTAGACTTGTTTTTATGGGTAAAAACACTGACTAATTAAATCGGTAGGTAACAGAAAATCATTGTATTGGAGGAAAATCTATTTATTCATCTCTAAGATGCTACGGATTCATTCGAATGTATGGCGTACCCTTCAACACTAGGCGCTTTATCCTTTACCTTTATTTCAATCCACATTTCGAAATAGTCCGTTATGAAACTCGTTGAGACAAAGTAAGAAAGGAATTCAACTCATCGTAATGTAAAGTGGAAGTAGGTTTAGTTGTTCGACCTATGATAAATGCCCCAGGTTTGCTATAAACAGTTTATAGTTGATTTTTCTACAGAAATTCTCTTAAGGGCTTACAATTGTGAACAGATGGCTTTAACAAAATCCGCGCTTATCGTGTGTTATTCGAGAACCAGTTTCCACTAAATCTTACTTCCCAAGAAATTTCAGACCACTCTAGTGAAGAGGAGGTATATATGGACAGAAAACTCCATGATAATAATGGAGAGCAGACCATATAATAAATAATAATAATATGATACTACGATAATACGACATAGTATGACATTTTTTATTAAAAAATAATTTGAAAGTGTATGAATGCATAGCAGTTGGAATACACATGCTTCAACTGTTTTCCTACTAAACATGACGTGACACTAGCGGGTTAACTGAAATAAGTTTCTAGTGGTTCAAGCTACATACCAGAGTTCTGTTCATTCGAGGTACACGAATAGGACACATTTTTCTTCAACGGCCTTTCATGACGAATTAGATGGCGTACAAATCTTGTAGGACCTAGCCACTACCGTCCCTTGTGTGTTAACACCTACCGGATTCACCCGTTTCTCGATGTCTTCCCCTATCCCATAAAGTCACTGTTCTTCAACCGACGACATATTTCGAATCTTGGTTTCTCCTCTCTGCGTGGTATGGATACAGCTAATGTCGTTTCTTCAATAGCGTGCTCAGTAATAACAATACCACAAGCATCCTCTTTGCCACAGTTTACGTTCAAGCTGACAAGACAAGCGACTGTGGAATAACCTGTGGATTCGAAGAAGTGGGTAGAGAACCAAGAACCGTTCTTTACCGTACTCACCACATCCCAACAAGCTTGACTATGCTGATAAACCGTCCATCTTCCTAATTTCCTCATTTATTGAGCAATTTGGTTTCTTTTTTTTATTTTTAACCGTTAAACACGAAGAGCACTTTTTTCTTTTCTTTTTAATTTTCTTTCTTCTTCCTGTTCATTGCACCAAAGACCACTTCTCAGTACGTCATTTCCTTTTTTTATTTTTTTCTTAATCATAATATCTAAGACCACTTCTAAAAATATCGTTTTCTCCGAGTTTAGCGTTCGAACGACTTTTTCAAACGCGCTGTTGAAATCGGCTAGCATTCGGATAGTATTTTAGGATAGTGAATGCTTGCCTGTATGAGAATGAGAAAACAAACTTAAGATGGTACAGCTACTGGCCATCGAAATTCACACCCAATTTTCCTAAGACTTCAAAAAACTTTAAACAGGTGGTACAATCTCATAAAAACTCTCTTTTTACATCGACGGTAAGGTCGTAGTCAGGTTATTGTACGACCCATAAAAAATCTTTGTGCATAGAGCAAGAACGCCCTTGATGCCTCATGCTTTCATGATCGATTTTGTTACAATACAGTCGAAGATCTTCCTAAAGTCGATGTGACCTCTAAGGGCGCCTTACGAAATCATAACACTTCAATAATTTCGTTTTCGCGTTAATACGGAACAATTCAATGTTCTGCGATTCCTGTTAAGAATGGCTCGTAAAAATGACCAGTAAACAGCTTATGAGCAATAACAGAGAGCCAACACATTGGGCTATATTTTTCGACATCGCACAGATATTGCTGCATAGTAACAGTACGGTTCCTGATTTTATACTAACTAGTTGCTCTGTATTAACAGAACTAGCATTTTGAAAACTTAAGCAGCATGTTGAAGAAGATTAAAGGTAGAGTGGCTTCAAAGAATTAGATAGGCTTCGGTCATAGCACTGTACTGCACCATCCTTTACTGACTAGAATTCCTACCAGATTAATGACGGAAAAACCAACTTATAGCTTACCATGAAATATTGCGAAGGCGACTGAGTGTTGAGAAGACCGGAAGAGAACTTGTGAAAACTTTTTTGTTGACTTGCTAGACTGTTTTAAGACAGGTAAGATAGGACAAGAAATATCTAACGTAATTAGCTAGATTCCAATGGTCATCACGGAAACCCTGAAGCTCTAAGGAATATTATTTTTGCTTGTTTCTTCTAGCGACTTTTGTAGTTCTCTGTAACTCATGGGATAGCGTATAGGTGGTTCGAAATATTCTTGAGAACACATCACTTTTTAACGTTAACACTTTCAACATTTCTATTAACGTTATCCACAGCAGTATCTTCACAAAATCACATGAATGAAATCTTCTTTAGTCCACTTTTACGAGTGAGTCTTCCGAAAATTGGGAATCTTTCGTAGCTGGTAAGCAGAGAGCATGATTAATTGTATCGGAAAATCACAACGATGCCTTCGTCGTTTTCTCTATCAGCAATCTCGAAGTTGTTAAACAGCATACGTTTACTTCCATACAATACCACACATACAACCCTATCGTAGCTGTCGTTTCGGCAGAATCGCCTTCTTCAGAGCCTGGATGGGTAACACTAATACACAACTTACAAGATCAAACGTTTCAACAACACAAACAGAAAAATGAAAATCTGCACGATAATTGCATGATCTACGGCTTCTCGAAAAACCCACAGCTTTTTTCGCCTGTCTTCCACCGAGGAAGAACAGCCACTCAGTCGCATATGGTTGATGACTGCACCCCCCCACATCAACGATCGATACGAAGGTACGAGGAGAGATCACGTGTGATCTCGGGGCATTCCTCCCTGCTATTCGTTGTAGGATTTTTGGCATTTATCCAAAAGGCCTCAAGGAGTTTGCGTGTTGGTGTTTTAGGATCCTGTGCGAGGATAGTGACTTTTACATCAAAATCGTCTCCGCTATGCTTTTGTATCCTATGCGTCCTTAATGGCGTGCCTTGTTTTGCTTTTCGTTTGTCAGCTAGGCGCTTTTTTATGCGGATACATAAAGGTCTACCCGTTTTGGCAATATATTCGTCTCTGTAAGTACTACAAAATCCTACAATGAATAGCAGGGAGGAATACCCCGAGATCACACGTGATCTCTCCTCGTACCTTCGTATCCATCGTTGATGTGGGGAGGTGCGGTCATCAACCATATGCGACTGAGTGGCTGTTCTTCCTCGGTGGAAGACAGGTGAAAAAAGCGGTGGGGTTTTCGAGAATCCGTAGTTCTTGTAATTATCGCTCAAATTTTCATCTTTCTGTTTGTGCTGTTGAAGTGTTTGACCTAGTCAGTTGCGTATTAGTGTACCCATCCAGGCTCTGAAGAAGGCGTTTCTGCCGAAACGTCAGCTACGATAGGGTTGTATGTGTGCTATTGTATGGAAGTAAACGTATGCTGTTTAACAACCTCGCGATTGCTGAGAGAGAAAACGACGAATTCATATTCCAATGCCGACGTTAGTACAGAGTTGATCCTGGGCACTATGATGACATCCAACAGAGCTTTAACTTTCATAATATTAATTCCCGAAAAATGTCTTACCAACTGGTACTTATGCGGGGCTTAATACCCTCTCATACTGTACGTTGGCAGCCGTTGTGAAATTCGTCATACGTATTATCCTGGGAAACACTTAGCCGATAACCAAGCGTCAAAGTGATTCTCGCTTTAGAAACTCTCAAAGTGCATATAAAATACATGAATGTAGTATTCTTTGTGTATCGGGTGATCTAGTGAGCATCAACGCCGCCAACTACAGTTGTTTGATGCTTCAGGAAATACTCAAGCGGTCTTCTTCCCTTCATTAACCTGACGAAAGTCACACTCAGTAACCATGTGAAAAACCCATAACGGAATCAAAATCACCAATATTGGCTTTTCAGACGTATGGGCCGCACAAATGACTCTAGGTATCGCTTGTCTTCTCCAAGACCGTAAAGTGCACAAGGAAATGTAACCGTTACGTTCATATGTCTTGGCGACACATACTACCGGCTAGAATGTCAGACTCTATGGTGAGAGTTGTTCATAATCATAGGTAGTTTGCAAACCGTTCCCAAGTAAACAGAAGTATAGGTGGCTCTGTACGGCCTCCCATATACTCCTCATTCATTAAACGGCCGAGCTTTGCTGAGTCCACTTACAAGTGATTCGCTTTGACCTCCTCAGCCTGTAGGAACACGGTGTAGCCTTGCAACTAACAGAACCAAGAGCTGTGGAAATTCTGCACAATTGAAACCACCAGATACACACTAGAGCAAATCAACAGAAATTCTTCAAAACGAATGATGAAAGAAATTAAACAATGAAAACAAAAAATATTCTACCTGAGATGAATATCGAGCGTCGCTCCTTGACCGTAACCGATTTTGCACACGTTACAACGAAATGGCTTCTTATCACCGGGACTTGACGGCGGATTTTGCAGAGTGCTTAGCAACTGAAAAAAGATTCACTCAAAATTAAACAGATTGGTACGGCATAATAAAATACAAAAATCCGTATGGGATATCACATCACACGCAAACACACTGAAACACAAACCACACACATACACGTGCACAAAGGCACCAAATATACCAACGCACCATTGTTACATGTGTGGTAAGTCTCCCAAACTAAAAACGAGTCCGACGTTTCCATCAAGAAACCTGAGAAGAATAAGCCAATACCACGATCTACCACCGTCCTGGTAACAAACTAGTCGCACGGTGGCAAATCTCCCACAGATACACAAGAGCGGCGACGAATGCCTGTGGTGATGACGAGCTGGGGCAGACTGTAGCCAGCGTGGCCTCGTGACTCAAGAAAAACACGATAGCCAAATCAGCAAAGCTCCGAAAAATGGAGATTGTGCTGGGGCCCGCACAACCAGTGAGTACGGGCAGTCCAACTATCCAAGAATGTATGCTCGATATATAGACACACGCAATATACAGACACCAATATACACACCAATATAGACATATGCCCACTGACATATATCCGTATATAGACACAGTCACTGACGTATAGATACACATGCATGCATGCATACATACATACCTACACATACACCAACAATAGAAAATGTGTCGAGATTAGCGGTTTGCTGCCGTTTTCATACTGAACGAGTGAGCCAAAAATATGATCGAATTAATTCTCGCCCTTTATATGGGAAACATCTAAGTGCAATGAGAAATGATGTGTTGGTTACGGTAGTGCACTGAAAACGATGAAAGTGCTGGTCGTTCAGAATGCGAGATGACTAATCTCTATATTCTTCGATTTTTGAGAATTTCCAAGTGTTTCGGAAAACTCGACAGCTTATATCGACTACATGAACTTTAGTTAAATGAAAAACTCTCGTTCTAATAATTTCATTCCATGCACTTTTATTGGCTTAAAAGGGACAACAAACCAATGATGATCGCTGGGGAAAAGTACATAGTACTGTTAGGGCGGCAGTACAGAAAAATCTTGATAAGGCAAATTATAAAATGAAATAATCGCTGGAATCAAGGAGATACTTGAGTAGGAATAGGATCTTCTCCAGAAAATCACAAAGGACTCGTAATATCATAGGATCGGAAAGTTCTACTTTCGAGTAGTATAAGAAGCCCTAGAGGGTAGCTTATTTTTGTATAAAGCAGTAAAAGATCCAGATTCTGATTATGAATCCTACAACCTACGGCTGTAGGTCGAAAAGCAGTACTGATTACTAGTTACTATACGCGACTAGTGCGTTTCGCTTAAGCAGATAACGGTAAGACCCATTCGAACCAATGGAAAGAAAAACCTCCACCGTACACGATAAAGAAGTGAAAAATGAATGTGTGCATTTGTGACGGTACTCAGTAGGAAAAAGCGCTACCCGCCGTTTTTTTTTTTTCGTGCACAGGTTTTTTTTGCATTCTTTCCAATTCATTCACGAAAATTTGCACTATTCTCGAGCAACGGAAGTCCAAAAAATCGTTGCGAAAGTTATTGAGCAGGTTTTATCGGAATGTGGTAGACGGGAAAGATGAATTGGTGGATTTTTAATGACAACAAATATTTCATCACCACTTGCCAATAGATTTCATTTCACCGTCAAACATTCGAAGAAATTTAGTCGACTACACGAGTAGGGAAGTTTTCGAGATTGTAGTAGTGTTATTAAAGATAAAGGAAAAACATCTCAGCGTTGTAGGGTTATTAGTAGGGTTACGAGCGCGAGAAAATGCCAGGAAATTCGTTTTCTCAAAAGTAGAATGGTGCTGCTTTATCTACTTCACAAACTTCCACACTGTCAATGATTTCGTAACTGAGATGATCGTAGTTAAGAAGAAAAAGTTGCAAATACACCATTCCGACTTTTTTTACTGAACCGATAAAAACCCTACAATGACTAGTCAAAATTTTCAGAACGGTTCCATGAAATCTAATTTTGACTCTCGAAAAGAAGAAAGAAAACGTGAGGAACCAGTAATAGGTGTAATAAAGTGTTAAGAACAAGTACTTCACGTTATTAATGTGATTCGACAAAACCGTTGGTTGTCTCTCTTTGGTTACCAGGCAAGCCGAACGATCGTCAAAAATTCCGGCTGATCTTCAGTGTTCCTAACTTAACAAATACAAGCATAAGAGAGAAATTTGGTTGACTTAGATAAGTTCATTATCCATGAACAGATCATGATCCGTAACGAAGAAAATGGGTGGGAGAAGACGACCAGGCGACGATGCCGTAGATGACAACCGGCGATCGATCGCCGATGATGGTGGACTCGGGAGCGCCGGCCGCGACATCGACGTGTTTGTGAGTGGGTGAATTCGAAAGTAATAATGTACAATTGTCGCGTGGCCTCTTGCTGAACTAAATCATTAATTACAGAACCTGTATAGGCAACGGACAGGCACAGTGGTGGCGATGGCGATGCTGGTGGTGACCACGGGAGCGCTCCGAAAATTGCGATCACACGCCGACAACGACACGAAACAGAACTGCAACATTCAAGACTGGTAGCTGAATACCTAGACGTCGATCCGAAGACAGAATGGTTTCACTTCTCAGTTAAAGGTTTCTAGCAGAGACTAGATGAAAGCCGAACTATGTTGGATGAGCGCTGCCGTTGAGGCGGCAGCACGCCAACGACGGCACGCTACAAAACCGCAACACGCGCGGCAGGTAGCTGAACAGCTAGACTTTGATCTGAAAGAGGAATCGTCTGACTACCTAACAGAGGGCTCGGTGTAGACACTTGATGAAAGGCGAACTATGTTGAAAGAGCGTCACCGTTGACGAAGCAAAACGCTAACGACGACACGCAACAACACTCTTACATTTGCAGAAGGTAGCTGAACACCTAGACGTCGATTCGAAGAAGCAATCGTCTAACTAATCAGTAGAAGGCGTACAACAAAGGCTTGATGAATGTGGAACTATGTTGGATGAGCACCGCCATTAGCTGACCTGGCAACACACTAATGACCATAGGCAACAAAACTGTAACATTCACGGCGGGTAGCTGAACACCTAGACATCGATCCGAAAGAGGAATTATCTGACTAGTCAGTAGAAGGTGAAGAACAGAGGCTTCATGAAAGACGAATAGCTTTAGACTGGATTTCATTGATTGATTTTAATGGAGACGAATTAGTGGATGATGAAATCTTGCCGAAGTGAGACTGTCAGCCTGACAAACCGTCTGATGAAAAAAAGATGAGTGAGTGATGAAAAATTCCTTATGAAATGATTTCTCAAGGAAAATTTATTGAGTTAAAGGGTATAAAAATTTCAGAGCGAATTTTAATCAGTCCTAGAAAAAATAGGCACAGTGTTTATTCACAAAGCAAGATATTCTACGTAAGTGTTCTAGTGAGTGAAAACACCAAAGAAGAGTCGAAAGCGGAAGCGGTGAAGAGCACATCATAGATCTGAAGAAGATGAAGGTGCTTAAACTGATTCCTGAGAAACAATGATCAGAACAATGAGGTGTAACTATGTAATCGTAGCGGTAATTTGCAGTCTGGAAAAAAAAAACAAATCTGCTGTTTTACACTTTTATTTACTGCCTACTACAATTTCCACGGCAAGGTATTGTATGAAATCAACCACAACAGTGCTGAGATATTCGCAAAGCATGAACCCTGAGCCAGATCGAACCACAATTTCTCTTTACGGAGAGCATTACACACTACGCCACAGAGTCCCTTGTTCTGTTTCTCTCAGCTGTTTACGGCTAATTTTCTATATCATATTCAAAAACAGCGAAGCAAAACACCACGATCAACTGTGAAAGCCAGATTCCCTCTAGTAAGACTTTTCCGTTTTTTCAAAAAAAGCTCCACCTCAGAAAAAAGCTGAACATTGTACAAATAAGACAGAAGTGGGAGACAAGAAAACACCATAAAGTCTCAATCTTACTTAGAAATCATTTCAATAAAAGAAGCATTGGGTATGGCTCTTCAATAGTAGGACTTGATGTCTCAATAGGAGTAAAGCCGATGGCCTTAGTTACCTACAGGATTAAATAGATTTATCTAAGAATACCTCCGGTTAAGGAAATATCTATATGGAATGTCTGAATGATAAGCGAACCGCTCGAAATTCTGTAGGACGACACTTCAAGCAACACAAGAAACGAGAAGAAAGAGACGGACTGTGACGGTAATGGGTTTTTGTCGTTTGTTATCGCTTTTTTGAAACCATAACATTGTCATTTTAAGAACAAACACTGTATAGGAGCAGATTATTTTCCTTTCACCGCACCAGAAGATAATCACAAAAGGCTCTAATCACTTGAAGGACGTGTCTAACAGTGATAACGAGTAGGGTCGGGAACGTTTGATTACTCTTTATCTACTCCAATCATAACGACAGCGTGATATACAAATTGAGCCCATTTAGATAATTTGAAGCTTTAAGATTATTACGTTAGAATGAAGAAGTCTAGAAAATCACGATTTCCAATAAAAATAAGTATTAAAGAAAATCGATGACAAGTAGAGTATACAACACATGAAAATAGTATGGATCAATTTAGAAGCACTAGCACGGCACATATTGATCGCTTTGATTCACTTGATCAATGTAGCACTAGGAAAAGCTCACGCCAAAACTAACTGTAGGAGCGAATCGAACACACGGCACCTAGTCGATAATTGATCGGTTCGTACATACCTGTGTGCTCAGATCGATCGATCCTTGAGCTTCTAGTTGTTTTTTTGCTCTGTGTAAATGTTGAACAGAGTTGATGTGTGTGATTAGAGATGTTCGACTACTGAAATTCTCAGCACACAGTTCACATCGCATGGACGACTCATCATCTTGTGGATGATCAGACTCCATGTGTGCCTGGAAAAATCGATTCAGAAGTAATTTTTATTTGTGTTTATTTCACTTATTAAATATTACATACGCTTTTTATGGCTGCCTTATAATTCATATTGTCTTGTATTCTTTAAGTAAAGTAATAATGATTAACAAATGAAATCCAATAGAGCATCCTCCCTATTTCATTACTTCCTAGTCATATACTAATGTGAATTCTTAGCTATGTTTATTTAAAATCTAAAGCTTTGAAAACTATAACCAAAGAAGCTCTCTCTCTCTCTCAGCGCCATGAATTCGACTTCATCAAGCATCGTCGTAGGTGACTGAATCAATTTATCTTTGTGGAAAACTACAACGAATAAACAGAGCATGCATAATCGATCACGGGCTCCTAGTTGCCAACTGAAATTAAAAGGATAGTTCTAGGATAGGATAGAAGGATAGGATAGGATAAAGAAAGCTCTCGGCGTTGATCAATCCCTGAAGGATGCGCCATGCATTGACTTCATTAAATATCGTTGGAGGTGATTGAATGCATATCTGGCTATTACAGTGACTCGCGGTGGCCTTCCGATGTATCGAACCAGTGCTACTATCCTTCCAGACAAGTCTGGTACCTATTTGCCGACTCCGGAGGGATGGAAGGCTTAGTGGACCATGGGCGTGGAGATCAATTCCAAGTGTGTGTCACAGTAGCGCCTCCAATCACTGCGCCACACGTGGCAAGAAATTACGACAATTTGTCGGGAAAGAAGCAGTATGGGAAAGCAGAGCAGTCAGTCATTTCCATTTTCTTCCATGTGAGGTGCTTGATGCGCTGTTTGACCTATTACATCGTTATCATTCGTTCAATCAACCAATCACAGAAATTGCGGACGTCCTTGAGAAAGTTCAGTGGTAGGCTGGAAAACCTCTCCAAGATCCAGGAAAGCCGATGAATAATGACTATGGTAGAACATGAGTATGGTTTCTTTCGAAAAGAACTCTTAAGTGAACATTTCTTTGCGGAGAGAAGACAACAATCGATGCCATTATGATCCCAGAAGAAGAAGATCACCATCAAGAAAGAAAGTTGCAAGGATGGCACATCGGGTTGGCACAAGGGCTTTAGAGCTAACAGGATAAGCATCATCTAAGCGTTTGATCAGGTTTAGATTGTATATAAAGCAAATGTAAAAATTTATTAACTGTAGAACTAAGTATCCTCATAGGAAAATTCTGACTCTGACATCATCGGGAGTGACCAAGAAAATAGCGCTAATGTTAGAAACGAAAAATGAGAAAGTGGCCGGAAAGAAAAGACATCAAGTACAGCGAAAAAAAAAACTTCAAGAAAATATCGACAGTACTACTTGTCACTAGTACAACGATGATTAAAAATGAAAAAATTATAATTCTAGACCGAATTTGGTCCAAAAAAATCTGCAAAATAACGTTAAAATAACAAATAACAAATAACATAAATATTTTTTTCTACATCTGTTTAGTAAACACGAGGTGTTGTTTTATTTCTTTATTTACGTACAAGCTGACGTTTCGGCGGATTTCGCCTTCCTAAGAGCCTGGAAAGGTCACGTCGACTGCAATCTACACGGCCAAACACCTCCATAACCATAACACCTCCATAACGCTATGGAGGTGTTTTGCCATGTAGATTGCAGTCGACGTGACCTTTCCAGGCTCTTTAATATTAAAGAAAACAAAATAAAAACAGCACTCAAATAAGTGATCATAAGTTGCATGCGTCTCTACGTGACTTTTTAAAGTTGTAAGATCGACGAAAAGATTGAGAATTCCTTTTGATCGTTGAAGTGAAAATCACTGAAGATGATCAGTTAGCTGATTTCAGTCCTCTCAGATGAGCATGCATTAGAAAGCGATCGTTACAGCTCCGTTTTGAACAAAAAAAAAAGGAAAGAAAACATCTAATTCAGCAAGCGAATCATATCTGTTGCTCAAAAATAAAGAAAAGTGATGCATCTACTACCTTCAGTTCGTCGTTGTTGTTGCACATCTTCTGACACAACGAACATCGTTGGGTCGGAGCGAAGAGATGAAGAATCGAATGAGATCGTAAGGCGGATTCTGATCGAAACACCATCGTACATTGCTTACAACGATAGGTGAAGTTAGATGAACTATAAAGAAAAAACGAATTGTCCACGTGTAAGGAAAAACTTCACTAAGATTTCACGAAAAGGTCTAATGTTTCAACACCTATGAAACCAACTCTTTCAAAAGACACACCGGCCATTTTTACATAATTTCTAGCGCTCTGGAAAAATTCTGTAAAAAAAACAAAGTAGAAGATTCCGGACAATCCAAAGATCACTGGGTTCAGCCGATTCTGCAGACAAAATCATGTCATTTTGGTTGTGTAGACTTCTTGATGGTCCTGTAGGCAACAAATAAAACTGGATGGACTTTGGAAAAGACGAACAAGGATAAAACGGCGGAAGCATTCGGCGCTGATCAACTCGTATTGTATGACAATGCATTTGACTCCATTCGTAGCATCGTGGTGGTGAATGAACGCATATCAAGGTTATACAATGATTTGGTATGGGCCACTTCAGTGCCGTCGTCCCAGACCAGTCTGGTATAAATTTGCCAACCCCAGAGCATGGAAAGCCTAGTTAACCCTATGCGCCAGGTCGAAAAAATTATGTCTATATTATAGATCAATTATAATAATAACGTTACATGCAATAAACACATCAAATAATATTGTGATAAGGCTTTTAGAATACTTAATAAACACATCTGTAAAGGTGCAATGTGTGATTTCGAAGAAAGCTATTTTTACACATCGAGAGTGATCATTAGGAATGCTTCCGCTAGGTTGACCTCGAGACTCCGGAGAGCCACAATGGCTAGACCAGTAAATCCCCGGAGAATGGAAATTGTGCTGGGTCTCGTACAACCACTAAAGATGGGCCATTTAAGTACATAGATAAGCAAGAGTGATCAAGTGAAACCCTAAGCATATACATAGCTAGCTTAGTGACCGTAAATATTGGATATTCAGATAATTTTTTCTAGCTAAATAACGGCCAACATCAGATCAGGCTTCCTGATGAAACTGACAAAGTTTCTAAGGCTTCTATAAGCCACTAGAATAGCTGAAGTTTCGGTTTTGGTTTCGCTTTCATTAGCCGGTCCCCCGTTTCGAGGACGTTTGTAAGCTTTCTCAACGGTATGATGACAGGCACGGAACGGTGTGAATTAATCTGGGCACTTGTAGGGCCGATGGGAGCGCGGCCGTCTATTGTCAATCATTACAATAATGGGAAAATGAGCGTCGAACATTGCGAAAGAGTGAAAGAGAGTGGGAAGAGAGTGGGAGAGTAGAAGAGAGATTGTGAGAGAGTGAGAATGAGAGTGAGAGTGAGACTGAGAGGGAGAGAGTGAGAAATGAAAAGGGGAGACCGGTGCGCCGAAACGAAATAGAAATGTAAATAGACGCACAGGCCGAGACGAGGATACGGTATCAGCAATCTTCGTCGACGATGACGACGACAACGACGATGAAGACGTCGACGACGACGTTCATGCAGTCTTATAACGAACAAAAACTACTATGAACATGCCTAGGTACCATCCCTTACGTATTGATTTCACAATCGCCTTCTACAAAAGGACACCGCCGAGCGAGGTTACTTCATTAGAGCGGTGCTCCTACTCAAATGCGTTCGACTCGATACGACTACGGAGACCCCGCATCATGAGGACTAACGACTGTGAAACACCAAGTCGGATCAATCCCGCTCTGAAGAGGAAGGATACGTCGAAACATTAGCCGAATAAGAGTTATGTAAAAAAAAAATCGTTTGAGCTGAACAATCTAAGCAAATGCATCGATTTCAATTCATATGCTCAGAAAATAATTAGCTGGGTTCAACTTCAAGGCACATATCTTTTCTCAACAATTAGAATCCATAAATTATTCTCAGTAAGACATAAATTCACAAAGATATATGTTTTCAGAAAATAATTAGCTGGGTTCAACTTCAAGGCGCGACACATATCTTTTCTCAACAATTAGAATTCATAAATTATTCTCAGTAAGACATAAATTCACAAAGATATATGTTTGCCTTAAAACAATACAGTTCTGGTTGTCTACAGTACTTTTTTCAAGAAAAAAAAATCGATTTATCAAACGTAAACAAAATTGAGGTCCTTAATCGTCGTAATGACAGGAACAGGGAAGCAAGTGCTTAACTTGCTATTTAACTTCATCTGATACTCAATGCTAGATAAAAATCTTATGAGATTTTGGTCGTGAACTTTACTTTTAGATTAAAAGGAAAAAAGACCTATGAGATGTGTTGAAGTAGGAAACAGTGGTTCAAAATCGTTCAGAGCTGGTGAAATCAAAGGTGTTGTTGAATCATCTCGAAGCTCTCGATCAATTCGAAAATCAACGCAAATTAAAAACACAAATAGGAAGCAGATAGCACAGTGGTAGTGATGCCTGTCATCACAAGCATGGTGCTAGTTCGATTGTGTTCCGAGCCAGCCAATCCTCTCAGCCAACTCCGCGGTCGGAAAATTGGTAGCGTACTTGTCTGGGAAAAAAAAATCACTCTCTGCAAACCAATTGGGAACGGCCCGGCAATCTCAGGACTGCAAGGAAAATTGCTCGACAAGCATTCTACGACATTCGAGATGAAATGAAAATCCTCAAGCAGCAACCGAAGCCACATGTGAAGTTAGGAGATCCTCGTGAATAATGGATGAGAGCAAACGAATTCAATGTGAGAAGTGCTCGGATCGGCACAATAGACGTGAAGACGGGTGAAAGAAGATAAAAAAGCCCAAATGGTGATATGCGATAAAAAATCTTCAATAGGTTAATAAAGTTTCTAGTTACGCTAAACAAAGAGGTATTTCATTTGTTCCGATACTTCAAATATGTATAGTTTTCAATCGTTCAAAAAAGACAGTTTTACAGCTTTTTGCTTCAAAACGGTGATAACATCTGAACAGGTTACCCATTTCCTAACTAAAATTGTATCATTGCCGATATGAACGACCAACCAGAAAAAACCAACTTCAAAAGCTTCAAGAAAATTAGATGAAAGAGAGAAAAAACTAGTTAATGGATCGCGGTAAGCATGTTTGCTAACTAACCTTGACGGTTCTGGATGATGTACAGCCAATAATCGTTCCACCGCCGATTCGGCAATTTTGTGTTCCTGAAAAGAAGAAAAAACGACGATATGAGGCAATTCAATAAAAGTGAAAAGGTATCAGGTCTAGAATACACCCACTCATATTCTCTGAGCTATAACAAATTTAAGTAATCAAAAAATGATATACTAATTAGCATTGTCGCTTTTGTTTTACTAACTATATAAACCTTTTTCTCTTTCAGACACTATATTTCAGTCAAATTACATCTCTGAATAAACGCATAGAAGAAAAGAGAACAAAAAAAAGGAAAAATGAAAAGATAAGAGAACAAAAACCTGAATTAAGTGCTCGGTTAGTTTAAGGGTACGATCCGAACACAATGGGCACTGCTCTCCTTCTTCATGTGTACGGGCATGCTCTTCCAGCATTTGAGCGTCTTCTGAAAAATTATAGTGAGGAAGTATTTCATAAAACTCTAAGTTTAAGATAAAATAGCCTAAATTAAAACTAGCAGCTCTATGGAGAAAAATGAATGCTTATCGAAACATGAATGCGAAAAAACAGAACGGCAGAATGAAAAGGCGGAAGGGTTTCTTCAAGAGAAGGATTCATGTCAGATGATAGAATGAAGAAAATGAAGTCAAAACAAGGAAATCTGCTGAGCTTCTAAACGTCCATTTGACTGTTCAGCACAATGTAGACGAATCGCAAACAGAATCAATTATTTAAAAAATTGACTAAAAAAATCGATCTTTTCACAAAGTTTCTTATAAAGAAAGTTTACCAAAACCAGAGCGCGGGATGGTGACGAACCAACGTCACTATCGCCAGCCGCACGCTGAGAAGCAGTTGAAGAAGCTGTCATATCAAAACGAATCTCTTATGAATAGCGGAAAATTTTCCATACGTATTTGACAGAAGCCAAAGAAATTAATGAATTCAGCTCTAGGAGAAGGAATACTGACGAAAATCGTAGATTGGTGCGAAAAAAGCTACTTATCAATCGAGGTTTGGCAGATTTTTTCGCCGATCCAACGAGAACATACTTTAAGGTGAAAGCGTAGGCTTCCAAAATTAGTTTAATTACCTTTACTCAGCAGCCAATTTTAGAAAAAATTAATTGAAAAAAGAGAAAAAACAAAAAAATAAAAAAATAACTGAATATGATGTGTAACATAACTAATTAAAGTGGAAATATCACACGCATTGACGTCAAGCCGTTGCATTCAATTCACAGAAGTCCAAAACAAACTGCTATTTAGGCCTAAGTAGAGGTCAAGTAGGATGAAAGAGCGTATTTTAAAATTGCAAATAACTAGTCAACTGTATTGCTAATTTTTTCTATTTTATATGACCCGTCTTCATGTTCACGGTGCAGATCCCAGTACTTCTCACATTCGATTCGTTTGCTCGCATCCGCTGTCCACGAACATCTTCCAACTTTTACGTGTTTACGTGTGGCTTCGGTCGCTGCTTGAGGATTTTCATTTCATCGTGAATGTCGTGGAATGCTGCTCGAGCAATTCTCCTTGGGGTGCTAAGATCGTCGGAATCCAGAGTTCCCATTTCCTTTGGGGTGCTAAGATAGTCGGACTAGAAAGTTCTCAATTCCCGGATTGCAGAGAGTGGTCTTTTTTCCAGACAAATCCGGTCTCAATTTCCCGATCCTGGAGCGATGAAAGGATGGGTTGGTCCGAAACGGAATCGAGCTGGCATCATGCTCGTCATGACGGACATCACTACCATTGTGCTATCCGCGCCCTGATTAATTATAACTAATTTGAAAATAATTCTCATCAGCATTTAAACTTTTACTAACGAGGAAACTATTTTTGGTTAGGAGAATGTGGAAAGAATTCAATCTAACGTTAGATTCATTGACTTAAATCAATTCCACATCCCTCACAAATCTTCATTAAATTATGTTCATAAGAATCACTTATATTTAAAAAAAACATGGAAATGATAATAATAAGAAATGACATCGACGGTTAAGCCATTTCCAGGAATTACTAGTTCCAGGTTATGAAGAAATCTGAGTAACTAGCAGTTAGCGATCGGATCAATAGCCAATCGATAACGAAACGCTTCCCTTTACAACCAATCAATGATGAATCGTATAATACGTAAACTATTAGAAAAATCTGCACAACAAAGCGTTAATTATGACACTATAAGCGTTACAGATAAGTCTGATAAGGCTCTTATCACTAATAATAATAAGTATGTGTCAATTTATCAACGACAGTGATGACGGCGAGATCAAGCGTTAGTGACCAAGCAAAAAAGAAAAGTAACAAAAGAACGGCAACAGGAATGCTGAAAAGTCGCTAACCCGCAAAACACAAAGGGTTATAACTAGCTCGAGGGACATGGATGGCCTAGGCGGAAAGACGTTACGTCGCTCTGGCAAATAGCGGTTTGATGACCAATGGAATTTTCTATGGAATCCTAAAGACCGGTTTCAGGTAATTCATTAAATTCCCAGTAAAGGTATTGTTGAGAATAACCAATGTTGCGAATTTTGTTCATTATGAAAAAGAGTTTTGGTGCTTTAAGGCTAGAAGAATACCAAGCGTTTTAAGTCCTATCGTCAAATTTCGGGTAGTCGACTTCTATTGAAAGACATTTCAGTAAGAAATCTTCAGTGGTTCGGAAACTTCTCAGAAGTTGCAAATGTGGTCGATTATGTTAAACTGCTAGATACAGCTGTTTAAGAAGAGCTGCTGCATGTCCATCAACCCATTCAGAGAATTAGGCTATTGCGAAACTACTAATTACACTACTAACTACTAACTACATAGAAATGGTGACAGCAGTCAGATCGTAACACGAATTTTCCACATAGTAGCTCATGTCCCGTGCCAGTTTTTACTTCAGATCTTCCCTAATCCGTTACCAGTTCGTCTTTCTTTATCCTACAAAAGTTATCACTATGATTAGCACACCTATAGCAGGTACAAAGAACAACAGCAACAACAACAACAACAATAAAAACAACATGAAGTGTCGAGTATTCACGATTAATTTTAAGACCATGAAAACTCGTCGGCGCCTAGCGAACGGCATTTTCGCGAGTGGCGGAGCGGCGAACTTGCAGGTGCGGACGGCAACGATCAAAGGCTTTGGCTCGCCAACTGAACTGTGCGCAACCATTACGCACAATATGCTAATTATAACACCAAAAAATGTCACTAAACTGCCTCAATAACTGAGATAATGAAATGTGAACGACGGAATGGACGACACGAGCGGTCGACGCCGTCGCCGCTGTCGTCGCTGCGGCGGCCGTTGCGGGCGTCGCATCCAGTGGCGACGAAGACGGGAGCCATCATTGATTGAGTGATGATTCTTGCATGACATCGGAAGTTTTCTTTTCGTCATCAGGCAGATGCGGACCAGCAACTTTCAGGTATGGCTCAACACTGATTTAAATGTGTGCCTCTTGATGTCTGAATTATGTCGTAAACTATTGTCTCGTACAAAAATACTGTATATTATCGAAATTATTCGGTATGTGTTCTAATTTGGTTGCAGCTTCTATTGTAAGAAGCCAAAAAGGTTATAAGTCATGTGCAATATTGATTTAAGAAGAAACAGCTTGCTCTAGTAGAGGATGGCCGATCAGGCAATTAGCAAGCAGTACATGAAGAGGCGTGTCGGTCAGTTCATTCGCCCTGTGAACAGGTCGAGGATGAGTATAGATGGAATGGGAAAAGCCATGGAAAGATGATTCTAACATATCGACAAGGCCAGAATAACCTCTTCAGAAATGCTGTTTAGCGTAATTTGTACTAGTTAAGGAGCGGTTATGCATTAATTGTGGTTGAAGAATATCAGTAGCTTAACGATTAATGTAAACTGCGTAGTTTATAAACAAACAAATATATAAAAGAATAAATGAGAGTAAAAATAGAGATCGTTAAGAGTAAAATTCAATTCGTTAAGTGAATTCTTAGTGAAAAATCCTCTTCAACGAGAAATACACAAAGTATTCCCTATCCATTCTGTTTGAAGGGTGATAAAGAAAAAATGTGATATATGCTAGTTATTCCTAGTAATAAAGTAGAAGAAAAAAAACTGAGCAAAGAAAAAGCAATTCATCAAATGAGGCAATATGGTGTTCCCCACTGCCGAGCTGACCACCAGCACTCGTGGGTTCGCAGTTCCTACCTGCCATTAAGCCCCACTAAACGTGGTTTGGCTAAAGTCTTCAAGTCTTCACTCTCCCACAAGAATCGTATATTATCGATTGTTATCTGTATGTCAGTTAGGAATTCCATTGTTACGGTCGGCGAACCTAATAAAAATAGATGACGGGTGCAAAATCGTTTAGTATCTCGTCAGAGACATTTTTTTCAGGTCGAAAAGCTGCTTGGTGAACTACTTACTAGTTCAATACCTTAATTTTGCTCATCGATCTAGTAATTTTAATCAATATCTTATGTAGATTCATACGTACTTGTTTTCAACAAAATTGCATATATCCACAAGAAAAAAAAAACGGTGGAACGTAGTACTATAGACTAAATAACTTGGGACCTCATAGAATACACCATGGCAGAGCGAAAAGAACGAAAAGGAAGAGAGAAAAAGAAGTAGAAAGAGAAATAGAAGAATGGGCTTAAGCAGCACTGGTGAGAGACCTAATGTGATAATTGATCATAACGATTCAAACAGAGAAAGTAATATTGATAATTGAAACAATAGAAGCAAATTATTCTATAGGATGGGAAATAATGAGAAACGAAGATTCGAAGAAAAAACAGACACAAAAAAAGAATGACCAGACAAGAATTCGTTCAGGAATTGCAAACTTTTGGGTAAACGTTAGGATAACTTAGAAAAAGTGTTGAATTTATTACGTCAGTAAAAGAAAAGAAACAATATCGATTTTTTTACAGTTCAGTGTTATACTGTAAATTTATTGCAGTAACTTTTTAGTACTAACCACAGCCAAAAATTCGAAGGTAAAGCAGGAAAAAATCACTGAAATCTTAAGGATCTGTTCCAAAACTTAATCTTATCCTCAGCTGGTCACCTTAGAGTTAAGACTGCCGACATTCAAGCACGATTTCATGATCATTGACGGTGTGAAATAAAACGAATCTTATAGGCAGATTAGCTTAAGTGATAAGTCACTTCTATTCCTGATCGACTTGACGCAGCACATGGATTTTTTCAAATAAATGACCGAAACCCAGAAAAGTAGCTAGCCTAAATCACCTTTGCCAGGCAGTCAGCTGACACTCTGTATGGCTTTCACCTCATCCTGACTTCCCAGAGGATCTGTTCAAGCCGCCGCCCTCTACCGCCGTGGCCGTGACAGCCGCACTCGTGTCGGCGGTGGCGGCGGCCGAGCGACGATTGCGCACCGTAGCGCACGTAAATCAACGCACACGATAGCAATTAGAGCGGTAGAGAAACATGACGGGTGTCAATGGCAGGAGGAGGGCAAATTACAGTTGAGGCCGGTTGACTGAGGTCACAACCGGAATTCATCACCACTACCGCCACCACCACCACCACCACCCCCACCACCGACGAGCCGCGCAGCTATCAAGTCAGACGCATGTCGTCGTCGTCGTTTCGCCGTGGAGGTGACGACGACGTTGACTATGGCACGTTGTGGAAACGTGACCAGATAGTTCGTCCGGGAAGTAGGGACCACATAGAAATCGATGTGGTCCGAGTTTCGTACTCGTTTTCTTCACAAAACCATACACGAAGGCCAGAGATATGATTGGTGAAACAGAGAGCACAATCTTTAATTTTATTAAAACTTATAGAACTGAAAGCCAGCTTATTCTGGAACAGACTGTTGTTTCCTGAATAGTATATGCTAAAAGTACGACAAGAGCTGGTGAAGCATTTTTGAGTTATACAACGTATGTAAAATAAACCTTCCAACATGAAAAAATTTAACGAGAAGTATCAAATAAGATCAACAATAAAAAAGCACAAATATGTCAAAGAAATTTCGACAAAAAAGAAGAGAAGGAAAAGCTCACTTGTCGTAAATCCACAGCTGGCGCAAGCATACGCAGCATCGTCGCTCATCGTCGTTGCATTGAAATCTGAAAGCGGACCACTGAAAAAATCAGTACGTCAAACATCTGGAAGATAACAACTCACTGAAAAGGTAAAAAGGATTTAGCAATAAACCTAAAAAAGAAAATCAACGGACGTCATTTGATATGACAAGAACAAGAAAAATCATTCAATCACTCAATGAATGATTAGCCGATAATTTCTCCCTTTTCTTCTAGCACACTCCTTCATGAATACCAGTACAATTGAGAGGAGTTCAAGCAGTTTTTTTCCCTTGCATTTTATGGACTCAACAAGAAAGAGGAATGGTAAAAAAAAAAAAACTGAGCCGCTAAGAAGCAAAACATTGGTCGGACATGTAGTGCTCATGTCCTCAATTCGGCTATCTTTGCTTCTTCTTAGATGTATTCAATAACTTTACGGCGTACAGCTAGTTGACTGGCTCGTCATGGGGCCTGCTAGCAATTCCACCAAACACAGCATTTAATAAAACATTTTTCTGTTTTTTTTTTGTTCTGCACGTTTTACGGAAAAGGAGGACATATCTGCTAATTTTCTTGCAGAGATGTCGAAATACAACAGTTTGGGCATTTATTTTTGGTTAATACGTGAGCTTTTTTTAGCGCGTGTATGCGCGCGCGCGTTAAATTACTAATGAGCAGAACTTGAGTAGAATAGATACAACAGATACGTTTGGTGTTTATGGAATCGTCACGCATTATTTCTGAGAGAGGATTATACAAGTAGTGAAGGGTATATAAAACAAAGACGCCGCGTGCGCATCACTGAGAGGCGAGCGCTACAGTAATCGCTCACTAATGAATTAATCAGCCTCAGAGTGTGAACAAATTATTCAACAAGCGCTGAGACGTGATTGGATGAAGCTTACCACCGTCCTTTTTCTCATTCAGGAATACATCTAAAAACTTTAAAGCTTAGGCTCGAGTAGTTTAAGTAGACTAGGAACACGTTCAGGTAGATGAACAACTCGAGCAATAATATCATTTCATAGAACTCATATTGTGTTAATTCCATGAGCTCTACAAACAGCTTCATCCAGGAGCAAAAAGTTTTGGAAAATAATTAAACCTGGAAATCCATTACGTAAAAAGATTTCAGGTACAATGAAGTATTTAGTGACACAAATTGCACTATAACTACTTGTATTCCACCTAACAGTTCACCACCTCATGGTGGTTGGAAGGTGTTCCTGGGTGTCGAAGAAGAAGCTAAGCAGGTGTCCAGCGCATTCATTAGGGAGGCCAGCTAAGAGTGAACCAATACCAGAATTCACCACCTTTTCGGTATCAAACTGGTCCCATAGTAGTAGCAAATCTCGCTCTGATTCATAAAGGCTGCGTCTGCCTGTCTTGGTGACGATCTGGGGCAGACTTTAGCCTAGACGACCTCAGGACTCCAGAGAACCACAACGGCTAAGCTAGCAGAACTCCGAAAAAACAGAGATTATACTGGTGCTCGCACAGCCCGTGAAGACGAGCCATCCAAGTATCCAACTACCCATCCATAACTACTACCAGCCGGTCTGAAACTACTATACTAACAAATAAGTGAAAACAAAAGGGACTTTCACAAATTCTTAACCGTCTACGACATCACATCGCCTCCTCAGCACATCTGCTGTCTGACCTACTATGGTATATAGTGAACGATGTCAGCGTCTATTAAGTAAACACGTATCAGCCAGATATTTAACAGATTCCGCTAAAAAATTCGATTATTTTATGAATTAATAGTGAAAGAATAGCAAGCTGTGTGGAGGCAACACATAGCAGTTTCCGTCCGACTGCAACGTCGACGGACGGACGGCCGGCCGGCCGCACCGATTCCCAAGCATTATCTAATTGTTATGAGAATTGCCCATCGCGCTGTCATTCAACAAACATGGAAATGAGCCTGTGACATCGCGTCGTGGTCGCCGCCTCCGACGTCGCCCCGTCGCACAGGCGACAGTCCGACGCGGATTCGTTACGGTATGTCGACGACGATACGAGCGGTCTGACGTTACGCTTGTGGACTAAGACCGTCGTCACCACCGTCGCAGTGATGCGCTTAATCACTCTTCGTTTACTTTAACACCCTATCAGCGAAGCGCTTAGATTAATCATAGGTCCGAGTCAAGACCAGTCAACGACCACGACAACGACGACGGCGACGGGATGCACTGCTATGGAAACAGTTCTGCTAAGATTTTAGTATAAGTAAAAAAGTGCAGTAAAGAAGAAAGGAAAAGTGTTGAGGGGGGAACAGAGAGGAGAGAGGAAGGAAATCAAAGACGCGCGCGCGTTAGTGAAGGTGTGTTCCCACAGTCGGCCACTAATAATGACAATATGATGAAAATCCTCTCTGACAATTGCACTGGCAATTTAGCCGAAGCAAATCATTGAGGGCAGATTTCATTCAAAGTTACCACGACAACTGAGCTCGTTAAAAAAATCGAGGATTTGAAATGAGAGAGAGAGGCGTCGGTGAAATGAATTGACGTGAAGAACAAACTGGTACGACTAAAAAGCAATTGGGAACAGTATGTCACTTTGTCGTTCGTACCGCACATCGGCAAGTGTAAGCAAACACAAATCGGTATCGCGATGATGACGATGATGATGGTGAGTGAGATGATGTGGGCATTGACGAGACGCGTATGGGGAAGGGGAACATTGACGATTCGTGACCACGCCGAACAGCGGAATACATGGAAGTATTCCACTAAGTAAGACGAATAATTGTGGAACGATTCGTTGTCTATATCTATCGTCAGCATCGGCATCGCTTTCGGACGACGTCCAAACAATCATTAGCCACACTAACAGGCTCATCAGACGCGCACAGTTATTGGTTTAGCCACGTCCGCACCCGGCCGCAATTCACGAAAAACAGCAGAAAGTGAAAGATTTTGGCAGGCAGCGAGGCTAATTGGGCGCGGCGAGAAGAACGATGGCCGACACACCACCACGGCTGCTTTCCCTCCGGAGACTCCCCGGGGAGATAGCGTCGTGTGTACGGGCGTGTGTATATATATATGTGTGTGTGTGTGGTGGCGTGTGTGGTGTGTGTGTGTGTGTTCTAGTTGACGAACATTGCCTAAGGTGTGTCTTCCATTTTTTGACAACTGCTGGTCATCTACACGAGTCGCACTTTGCAGGCTTTGGGGGTAGGTGAATTTTTTTTAGAAGCGAAGCATTTTTAGGAGTATTCGGGGTCTACCTTACAAGGACACTTCATCTTTACCTTCTTCGTCAGACACGTATTTTCATTCACAGGACTTTAAGGATCAAGAATTAAGCAGAGAACGCATTCTACATTCTACTTTCGATGTTTTGTTTCCTACTTCTGTTATAACACATACTTCCAATAGAATTCATAGCTGTAAATCCAAAATAGTCTGCAACTTGTGTTGTGATAGAAAACGCTAAATTCAAAAGTAAATGCCATAAATAAGAAAATAATCTCTGCTTAACCTGTGACTACTCTTTAAACAAGCTTGGCATCCTAAATAATGGGATTTCTTGAATGAAACAACCTCGGGAATCCATGTAAAAAAATTCACAAATGTTCTAGTTGACGAACATTGCTTAAGGTGTGTCTTCCATTTTTTGACAACTGCTGGTCAGCTACACGAGTCGCACTTTGCAGGCTTTGGGGGTAGGTGAATTTTTTTTAGAAGCGAAGCATTTTTAGGAGTATTCGGGGTCTACCTTACAAGGACACTTCATCTTTACCTTCTTCGTCAGACACGTATTTTCATTCACAGGACTTTAAGGATCAAGAATTAAGCAGAGAACGCATTCTACATTCTACTTTCGATGTTTTGTTTCCTACTTCTGTTATAACACATACTTCCAATAGAATTCATAGCTGTAAATCCAAAATAGTCTGCAACTTGTGTTGTGATAGAAAACGCTAAATTCAAAAGTAAATGCCATAAATAAGAAAATAATCTCTGCTTAACCTGTGACTACTCTTTAAACAAGCTTGGCATCCTAAATAATGGGATTTCTTGAATGAAACAACCTCGGGAATCCATGTAAAAAAATTCACAAAAAAAGAAAAAAAAAGAAAAACTTTAAGCTAGGTGAAAACGATTTGACATAGAGAAAATTACTTCGGTAGTAATAAGGGCTTAATATTTCGATATTAAGAGAACCTGCTGGTTAGTTTTGTGGATCATCCAGGCCGGTGGGGCGGTACACCTTGGGTGCGCGAGTATCGTCCTGTTGACTTACCTATTGTGCACGATTTCATCGTCGAATAGAACAATACATTTTCAAGCGAGTCACACCAAATAACATCGAACCGGTACTACACAGCTGAGAAATCTTGGTTTTAATTCTAAATCTGAATAAAGGATATATGAATTAACATGCAAAGTAATATTAGTATTTAGTGAAGTTCCGCTTTCGTTAAAAAGATCTATTTACTGGAAAGTAGTAGAAACGGATAGCACAACCCCAGTACCTATAGCCTTGCCAAAATCTTGGAAGAACACATGTGGTAAAATAATAATAGACAGGATGATGGAAGTGCTAAAGAAATCCTGAATTAAACGAAAAATTGAGAGAACTCAAGAATGATGGCAAAAAACTCCAAAATGACAAAAACTTTAATGACACGACCAATTCTTAAAGTTGACAATGAAGATTTGATGTCATAGATAACATAAGTAATGGACGGAAGAAGTTAATTGGCTATGTTTAACAGATGAATGCCATAGATAGCCCAGTATCGAGAGACTGGAAAGTACACCATCAGTTTTGTTTCTGCCTCGATTTCGCGATAGGATGGCAATGGACGGACCAAAGAAAATTTTGCATATGATGCGAATCGGAAAATTTTTGATGAAAGACCAGAATTAAGCAAAGATGAATTATTAATTCTATTTCTCTAATCAAGACCAACAGATAATATAATCGTCACAGTATTTGTAGTGGGTGACGACACCTCAAACAAAGAAGCCATCGACGAAGGCAAAAAACTACGCAACTAATAATTCGGAGCAAGTTTAAAGGTGCCCATAATATAAAAACTACAGAGTTATAGTAAACGTAGTTTAAATAGTTAGTGCCACTAAAATATAAGACAGAAAGAAAACTTAAACCATCCTAGACGAGATAGGGAAGTCTCGGAAAAGTAGATGCCGTCTAACGGATCACTGAGGGTTAGTTCTTATATAAAATAGTACCTACTGCTAGTATCACATGCTGTTCAGTGAAAGGTACTACAGAAAGTGTACTTCTTAAATAAGAGTGAGAAATTGGAGAGAAACATCTCCATATTGATAGATAACGAAGAGTCCGTTTACGAACACTGTGATGCTACCGACGGTGCACCAAACGGCGGTGGTCCTTGTACGTAGTCGCCAGAGCGCCACCACAGAAATGTCCTTCACGTGTAACAATACATTGCTGAGGCCAAAATGAGGGCGTTTGTGTGTATGTGTGTATGTGTATGTGTGGGTGTGTGTGTACGGGTGTATGTGACTGAGAGAGTGAGGCAGCAGTAGCCGATGGAGTGACGACAGCGATAACGACGATGACGAAAAACAATCTGCGCGAAGGACCGCACTAAACGTTCCGGCATATTATATCGTAGTACAACCCGGAATGAACTGAACTGAAACTTACCTGAAGATGGCCGAGTTCTGCAAGAGATTATGAGAGACTACTGACACCAACAACATTGCCGCTCCATATAGGAGACGGCAATGATGATCATCGAAATACAACTCATTCTTTCTCATACAGAATTTCTTCTGAAACAATGAAAAACAAGCTCGGCGCTCATGGGCTCAAGTGATCCGTGTCCCGTTCAGTAAACTTCAAAAATATTCTTTTTTTTTTACGATAACACTAATCTTTAAAGCCGCAAACACAGTGAAATCTTTGCAAATTATACATACATGTAAATATGTATACATATAAAAAAACTAAAGTTTCAATGATTTTTCGTGTCAAACAATTAAGAGAAATGCGAAAGAAGCAGCAATATGGGAAAAGCAAATCGTAAGGACCAGTCTGAGATGCCCGTGGCGTTCCGATGCGTAGAGGTGTTTCTGTGCTTATCCTCATGTATATATATATATATATATATATACATGTAGGTGTATGTGTATGTGTTTGGATGTGAGTGAGTGTGTATGTGGATATTTACAGCCGCAATGAGAGCTGCTGCCGGAGTCGAGGCAAGCCCGAAATTAGGCAATGACGCCGATTCATCATATTGGGGCCTTTGAGACTTGGCCAACCCTCGCCTAATTTTCCCGCATTTCGATTGTTAGTTAGAGGAGCAGCGAGAAGGCGCCACATGCCAAATGAACGGCATGCGTAAAAAGAAAGCCACTGTTGTCTGTTTGATGCCGTCCGTCCATCCGTTCGCAGGCCAGCAAGCTGGTTGGCCGGATAACCGCGTATGGTGGTGTAACAAAGTGCAACAACTAGCTGTTACTGTTACTGCATTTCTAATGATTGTTCTGAATACAGCTCTCTATAGATGGTCGCTGAAGAAAAAAATGAGTCCAAGAATAGAACATGAAGATTCATGGCTATGGCGAGTATTTTAGTAATTGGAATGAGCGATACACCTCACGCAGAGTGATGATTCCATTAAGAAAAAAGTGCTAGGTAACGGAAGAGATCTCTAACTCACCTATTGTATTACGAGGCCAGGTGCTTGTTTCGTGGCATGTCATGTGGCCTAAATTTGAAACATCAAAGGATGCAAGACTTATTCGTCTCGACGATTTGAGTTCTCAGGAGGGAAAAAAAACACTCAAGCTATCAATTCTTTCAAGCTCAGAGACATTTTTGAAAAAAAGAGGAGAACTTCATCAGATTTTCGAGTATTGGAGTTGGCACATTGTTGTTGAGTTTAAAGGAAGAAATGGGAAAAATGCCCTCTGTGAGCTCGGTGACCTCGATGACGTTCTCAGAACGAAGTCAAGACCTACAGTAATCAGTTTGTCATCTCTAGGGTAGACATTTTTGTAGAGTATTTATGACAAACGTACGTCTTCGGTTCTTTTCTGAAGAATTTTTTCCTCAATACCATTTCATTGAACTGGCATTGTTTTTTCCTTTCTCTCCAAATAATCTTGTAAAACTGGTTATTTCATCAACGAGTGACAAGAAGATTTACAAGAAGTACTTGCAACTCATGGAATTTTCGGGCGATCTCACCATAAATATAGTCTTGTTGTATCCTTATAGATAAATATTTACAAAATCCCATAGCATTTCACCGAGGTTAACGAGCTAAACATAATTTGGCCTAAACTTTCTTTTACATTTGAGGTCTATAAGGTTTGTATCTTAAAGTAAAAATGATTTTGCGGAAACTTAAATAGGAAAAATATCACCTGGGAGCAAAGTTGTACTAATCGCACATTTATAGCGTTAAATAAAAAAAGTTTATTTCGACCCAGAAAGAAAAGCTGTCGAGAAGGAGAACTCCTTTATGTTTGTCTACTACGTTACGACATATGTACAATCGTCCCAGTAGATTCTTCATAATATTAATCGGCCTAAACTAGCAGAAATTAGGGTGAGAAAGCGAAGAAGAACCTTTCGTGAGTCATTAAAAATTCCAGTGAAACGGGATGAAAAGCTCAATAAAATAACCAATTAAAAAAAACACCGCCCAAAGTACAAGGAAGAATTTTGTCTAATGTATGAAACTGCGTAAATAATTTTGTACGAGTCATTTTTATTGCTTGTATTCTAGAAGGATTCATTTCCCAACGGAATCCTCTAGCTTCTTCCACTTCAAGTCTGCAGGCTCAATTAATACAACCTTTTCATTTAATTATACTTTTTTGCTGGCTTGTAAAATACTTGAAATAAATGTAAAAAACATTCATCGCATTAAAAAGACCTTTCTACCTACTTACCAATAGCGTCCTGTTTGTGTGGTGTGTCAAAAGCACACAATCGGCATTTATAGTGTGTAATCGTTTGGCGTAGATTCGTACGATGCGCGACACTCTCACAATGGTCCCGCAACGAAGACGCACTGTAAAAAAAAGATGTACGTGCGTATATGTACAGATGTATATTTATCTGTGCATGTACGTGCTTAGTATTTATGTGAATATGCGCTTGGATGTGAGTGGTGTGTGTGTGTGTGTGTGTGTGTGTGTGTGTGTGTGTGTGCATGTGTGCATGCGTGTGTGTGTGCATACACATTCGGTGTCTATGTGTATGTGTATGCCCGTCTATACGTGAGTCTGCCCACAGGTGTGTTGGTGCGCAAGTTTGTATGTACGTAGACGTATCGGTGTGTGTATATGCTTATATATATGTATACATATGTATATATTTGTCTGTATGTTTTTTTGTATCTGTGAATGATGAGTCTCTAACATCGTCAGTAGTGCAAATAATAAACACTGTACCAACGCATACTTCAATTACAGTAAGACAACTCGATGTGGATAAAACACTCAACAATCGCTTTTATCCTATAATAGTCGAGATACATTGGACTATATACCAAATTTTTGAAGTATTTTACGCAAGTTATAGCGAAAAAAAGACAATTTTATGTTGTTTTTGACACCGAAACGAACGGAATGAAGAACTGTCCAGCACTGGTAAGTGATGAAGGACAAATGGTAGTGGAATGTACTAGCTCACCGCTTCGAGTCACTCTTAACAGCCAACAGTCACACAGTTGATATAAACTATGAGATCATTACTGTATTATAGAAAACAGTGAATGCCGATGTGATTCTTTCTTCCACAAATCAGCGCTCAGTCTTCTAAGCTTAGTTCAGTGAACGACGAACTGGGATACAGGAAACCAGGATGAACTTATCTTGAGAAAAAATTTGCGTAACATCCATCTTGGAGTTTTTTAAACATAAACTCACACTGACAGAAAACTGTGCTGTGACAAAGTAAGAGAATCTCCTGTATGGCCCTTGTTTTGTACTTTCCTGAGTGCATAATAGTACAATGGGTACATAGTCGAACCGTTTGAGATCCTATCACACATCAAAACGCAAAAAGGTTGATAATAGTTGATGCATGTGATCCATTTCAACTAACACAAAAGACTATGGGAAAGTCTGTATTGAAAAAATTTGTGCAAAATTATTAAGGAGATCACTGATGCCCAGCATCCCAAGACGTAGACGCCGAAAATGTTTCTTATGATGTTCGTCCAGGTTTTCTACCGTGTTCGCTCCGTTTACTCGAAAAAATCTGTTGACAGCAAAATGTGGGACAGAATAAAATAAGCACTCCATGAAAACAACGCATGAAGCTTATCATACACGTCAAAGGCAAGAAATTGTTTCAGAAAACGAATGAACGAAGCAAAAATGATAACTTCTGAAATCCTGTGTCTGTCAAAGTGGCGTCAAACGATGTCCAGACTATCTAATTTCTTTGCTCAGAAATGTTAGTCGCTATTCAGACAATAACTTCTGGTTGTCATAAAGAAGAGAAAAAGTTCTAGCGTAGCCGATAACAACTAAACAACTACCTAGAAAGCGGAATGGAACAAAAAGTTCAATGATGAAAGATGTGCTTACCTTGCTAGAAGTTCCTGACACGGTCGACACAGGACTTGAAATATTGTCTTTGAGTTTCCGATTCGACAAAGAGCCGATGAAGAGGCGGTGGTGGCACCCTCACGGATGTGATTAACCTAGAAACATTCGCAAACTCCTCAATAGTCATTGAATCAACCACTCTGATTTGCATATCCATCCTGTTATAAATTCTACTTTGCCGATGAAAAAAAAAATAATAGATAACTTGGAAAAATAATCCTGGATATAAAAAGATAAATCCTGGATAAAATCCATGATAAAGATGTTTCCGCTTAGGGATCATCTGGCGTACCGTTAATCCAAAAAGGAACAGGAAGGAAGAAAAGCCCATATGTCAAACTTGAAGTTTGTCAATAATTGATTTTCTTAGTTAATCAACATTTTTAAACTATTCTCTTCGGAAAGAGTCTATGTGAAATGTACATTGCTGTGCACTCATTCCATAAAAAATAAGCGGACAAAAGAAAAAACTAAAGAAAAATGGTTTAAAATCCTTTAAAACTTTAGGCACTGAGAAATGACTTTCGCAACTGCTCTAGAAACCTTAGGTTGCTCCATGGAGAAAAGACTAAATTATAACAGAACAGATATAAATATTGAAATTTAAGTGGTTGCTTCCATATGCAAGTTAGAGAGATTAGGGGAAAATTGAAATTGGTTGGCAATAGGAGTGTAAAAAGACGCCATGCAGAGCATTAAAATCCTGGTGCAGGAAAAAATCTAGGAGAAACGATTTATTAAATTGAATCGTTCAAAATCATCGAAGCATATAAGCCGATATAAGAGGATTGATTGTCCGAATGAGTTACGCTGTTGAATGAGGTGGTTCGTCGGCCGATTGAAGGACCTGATTCAAATGAATGCGAATGATTGAAGACCAGCAACAACATGGCCACCAACCACCGTACTATGACCATCATCCTCATCTGCCACATTCTACTTTCTAATCATTTTGGCAACAACTCACATAACCAGTTAATAAATTACATTAAAAACTACTTGGGAAAACTGTTCTCTTCCATGCCTATTCGTCTTTTCTTAGCACATTCTTTATAGTTTCAAAGACAACAACGATTTTGTTTAATGACTCCTATCTAGATATTTCAAATGAAAATACAATGAGTTACAAAAAAAACTAGTCATATTTGGCTCGTACTAGTCGGCTTTGTTTTGGGGGAACGACCAAAGTCAAACGGGTGAAGAGACTGCCATGCGGCGTATTACATGAATCGCAACAAAGTACAGCTTCTAATACTTTTTGTAACATAATGTTCGTACAGATTACAGCTTCAGATTCAAATCAGACACGTAGCGCCGATAGTCTTCCTGACGGCTGCCGGGGTCGCACGCGGCGGTCGCGTGAGACAGCCACCGTTGATGAGTTTATTTGTGGCTAAGTTACGGATTCTGTAAGAGTATTACAGATCACGATACAAAGAAAAGTAGTCGCCACGTCTCACAAATAAATACACAATCCATTCGCAATTGCTTTTGCATTCGGTCTACGGCTTGTTTCGCCGCGCCACCCGCCCTCATCTCATTGTCGCCGTCACCGTCATCGCCACTGCCGACGACACCGCCTGATCATAAACACATCGATTGCCTCTATAATCGCATTAACATAAAGCGATAATACGAATAACTAGTCGTCTACCTTGACGCGATGATACGCGCCCAAACGGTGTGTGACCTTCACGTCTTAATCGTCATCATCCATGCTTTTCATCTAAGGAGAACTATACGTAATCCTTTAAGACGTTAACCGTCCCTGTGAAAATAGTGGATGTTCCACCAAAACTTCTTCCAGAAAAAATCATAGAATTGCTAATACGGTCTTAGCTTCAATTAGCAGCAGAGTTATAAGATATTTCACAGGTGAATGGAGTGCTGAAAGCGAAGATGCAGTTGGAATAACGCGATGCACGACCTGGTGCTTCGAACTGAGATGTATTTCCTGTAGGCATGTAGTCATATTCTACAAATCATACATAATCGATTCATATTCTTCATTAATACATCTCTTTGCTGCGTTCTACATGTTGATCAGACTAAACACGTGTGATAATTTAAGTGCGCAGAAGTCCGAGACGATTCTCAGTAGTTCATAAACAGTGAATCCTACACGATATCTATTGCAGGAGAAGCCGACAAACCACTTTCGAGTATATCCAGCCCCTCTCCCTCTCCCATTGAGAACAGCAGCGAAGTACCGAATATTCTTTTAAAAAATTAAAAAACTCGTAAAAATAATTGTCGAGGAATAAAATTCTACTGGATGTCGCTACTAGCAATAATGGCAAATATAGACTTTACTGGCGCCGACATCAATCATTCGATGACAAATAGGATTACAACTCATACAGGTAATATATTTCATAGACATATCTTTACAATGAATTAAGACAAAGCGTAAGAGATACAAGCAAAAATTTGTATATGAAGTTGAGAAGAGAAGCCATCTAGCTCCCGACATCCGAGTTCGAAGGCTCTGATTCTTGAATAACTAAGCGAGGAAACTCAATGAGAGTAAAAAGGAAGAGTTAAAAGAAAGATGTTTAAAAGCATAAAAAATAAAATTTATCTAGGTTGAGTATTAGAAAAAATAAGACTTTAATTTCTTGGCCAAAAAATGCTACTACAAAGTGATCGCAAACCAAAACCATTAGGTAAATTGAGTTGCAGTTTACACTTGCAGTTTTTGTTAACAAAAACTAAATTATTCAAAATAAAGGTTATGTTTCACTGAAAAAACACTTTAAAGAACTATCTAAAAAACTGGCATCCGAGTCTCAGAGGGTTCTGGATGGTAAAATGTGGGAGCGGTTGATACGTTCATTAGCTGATAGGCTGTAGATTAGAGGACGGACAATGCGCGGCCAATTGCAGACCTCGACCACGCCCATCCACTAAGAGCTTCGGCGCAACAACCCAGCGCCACCAAGGTTCGATGACCTTAGCGTTTAGTAATATGGGTTTAGCTTTGGGTGCATGTGGCTGGGTATGTGGCCTTCTTAGGGAAAGTTTTATTGGCTGAAGAGTTGCTGAGCGAGGTTATTGTCTCCGTGACCTCGTACGCTTCGCGGTTAATCCGGCCTGATGAGAACCACCATAACGTCAAATTGAATTGTGCTGGCAAACAGTAATGCATATGCAAAGTTGCTATTAGGGGCGTTCTTATCACTTATCTATAAAAACGCGAGCGAGCACAGATAGGTTTGAAATAGACAGATAGAAAAGAGTTACTGAAAGTAAAAGTCGCGAAATTATTGGAAAACAAAAAAATTCCACGTAGGAATGATTTTTTGAACTTGCAAATAATGGTCATTTACTCTCGTTATATGATTACAGAAACCAAAAAACTTCGCTTTAACTTAAATGGTGAAAAAGTTCGATAGAGATAACAAACTACTGCCTTGTAATGTAGCAGGAATGTGCAGGGAAATCCTGAACGCTATCGTTTCTTAGCAGGATCTAATAAGAACAACTAAAGATTCATCTTCATTCTTTCTAAGCCACAACAAATTCTTTACTTGCTTTATTTCAAAAGCAGCTAAGAAATAATAAACCTTGTTTGCTACAAAATATTTGCTTCGAGACTTTATTTAAAAATCCTTATCCCACATCCAACATGTCCTAGCAGTTGAGACGCCTTCATGGAACCAGTAACTGGTGTTCTATCTCAAAGCGCAATTTACTAGATTTTAAAAAAAGGTGACAAGTTATATCTTTTTGACCATGCGAATTCGACATTACAAAAATCTGCCCTAGTCATAAGAAGCCGAATACTCCGCTCTTAGCATTACCACTACCGTTACCGTTAGCGTTACCGTTCCACTCAACGCAACGTTATCAGTAACGGAATTGACAGAAGGCCGTTGTAGGTGACAGTGTAAAAGAAGCAATTTGATATTAATTAATCAAAAGCTTTGCAAAAATGTTAGCCAAAGAAATAAAAAATGAGGAAAAAAATGAAGAAAAGAAGCCAGATAGAGAAATATTATTTCACAGAAAAAATATAAAACAAGTTAAAAACGAGGAGAAACTGCATCCTCATTACATTTGGAGACGTAATTATGCATTAAATCAAAGCACTTTGGTGGATTAGAGGGTATAAATTTGCGCTCAATTGCTCCTATAAGATTTAAGTTGGATATCCTAGTAAAAAGGGCGCGTGTGGCGTAGTGGTTGGAGGCGCCACGGCGGCGCGCACGTGAAATGCGCCCATGGCCCACCAAGCCTTCCATCCCTCCGGAGTCGGCAAATTGGTACCAGACTTGTCTGAGAGGATAGCAGCACTGGCTCGATGCATCGGCCGACCACCGCAAGTCATTGTAAAGGCCAGATATGCATTTAATCATCTCCAACGATACTTAACGAAGTCGAATGGATGGCGCATTCCTCAGGGATTGATCAACGCCGAGAGCTTCATGCTCTATTATCCTAGTAGAGAAGCAACTAGTTTTTACTTGTAATAAATTCTTTAATACTGCTTAATTATTTTAGAGTGAAGTGATAAAGTAATTAATCCAGCGACATAGCACTAAAGCAGATAGAAACTAATGGGCAAGAAAGAAGTGAGGTTGTAGGCGATCTTTTCCCGATGGAATTTCGCATGTAGTTGGGCTATGAACAACGCAATAGTCGGAGGCATATAGATTGATGAAGCGGTTGATAATAGAAGGATTGTATGATAATAGGAAGGGAAAGAAAACTCCGATACAATGTTGAGTTATTTCATTCGGAGTGAGAAACGATATTGAATGAGGGCTAAGATGAACACTAGGAATGATGCTAAAAAAGAACTTAACGACAACGATTATAAAGAATAGAAAGAATGAGAGAATAGATCTGTTCCATAAAAAGGCATTATTAAATTTAATGACTCGTAAGAGACATTTCTTGTTCGATCTTAATAGTCTTGTGCTCTGTTCAAGCAGGGTTACGTACCAATAAATACGATGTTCATTCATACGGATTCGTTAATGCGTTTTAATGTTATGGATCTTCGACTTAGATCGTCCATATAATTGTCAGGGTCCAGTAATAATACTCCAAGTAGAAAACTACTATCTAGACCACTACGAAGAAAAGTTCGGAGCCAGATTATAAATACTTTAATCAATGTTAAAGAGTCGAAGAGTGTCCAAAAAGTTGCCGAGGAGTCTTTTTACATGTAGAGCATTCTTATTTTAAATAGCTCTCTTTGGTTAAAAGGACCTGTAGACACTAAAGTAAACAGCGATTAGAGCACTACCGCAAGGAATGCTGCTGTAAACCTTCAACACATTTATTACAGTACGCGTTCTTTACATTTCAATCTTCTCTAATCTCGAAAATAACTGGCATTCTTGTTTGACATTTCTGGTATTTGAAGGCCAAGCTAGAAGAAAACTTTTACTACAAATCGTTACCATCATAGATGAAACCTCTATTGGTAACACGGGTAGCCTCAGATCATGATCCGCAAAAGTTGGCGCTTGATGACGAGTTGGACACATCGCCAGCGTATGGATTTACTGAGGGCCAAGGAGTAAACAGAAACATGAATGATTGAATAATTGAACAAATGAATAAGTGTGCTTTTTATTTAAGTGCCAGCTAGTGCACTAAGCGCAAAAATTTCTCACGGATGCATATGCTTCGCGTGATCGCTAATTTGTTAAACCACGTTCATAACCCTATTGGAACACGGAGTTGAGAAAAAAAACATAGCTGACTAGTTCAGGGCAACTTGTTCTGGTTTCCATTACATTTATCAAGACAAAGAAATAATGTAATATTAACAATGTGCCTAAACCAAAATCATAGCTAGGATCGATGCCAGTTAGTAAACTTATATAATCGTTCAAATTCGTTCAAGAAATGTTCTCCCATGTAGTACTTTTGATCGATACATGGACCATCATTAGTATTTCGAAAATGTCTTTAACATTTTTAAAATACATTCTAAACGTTTTGCAACGAGAAGTCAACCTCTGGGTCAGAATCTCTTGAACCTCCTGTTTTCAAGCTTTTCACTTTTGAAGAGTAAACAACATTTCTTTAGTCAAATACCTCACATTAACTTCTACAACGTTAAAGACAACGTTCTTTGTGAGTTTCGTAGCTTTTTAATAAAAATGATGTGGCATAAGTGGAATACTTAATAATAGTATTAATAAAAAGATAAATCTCCTAGGCTTCTTCATTTCTTGAGGTATACGCCATGAGTTCGAGTTTATTATTAGATGCGATTGAATGCGTGTTTTGCCTATACAGTGACAGGCAGCGGCGGCCTGCCAATGGACCGAGTGAGTGCTGCAATCCTCTCAGACAAGTCTAGTACAAATCTGATGATCCTGGAAAAATGGAAAGCTTGGTGGACCTGAGGCGCAGAATCGATTCTGTGTATGTTGCAAGGCCGCTCTAACCATTGCGCTACGCGTGCCCCAAAAACAGCAACAATAACAAAAACAGTGTGCCCCAAAAACAGCAACAATAACAAAAAGAATAATAAAAAAAGCAGGGGTAAGTAGCAAATTGTTATTCATGCCGTTCAACACGAGCACAGCCTTGCTTCGACCCATTCCGAGCTCAGCCAGGATTTCATCTGTCCAGGGTTATGAAGCTGTAACCAGTGTTGTCTGGGATCACTTCACTCCTTGCAGTTCAAGTAGGCACCCTCTAGCCTGACTATTCCAGGACTCCCAGAATTCAACAAACCAGCATTCAGCAACATTCACAAAGAGGATGATGATCACCAAACAGCTGTCGGACTTACACACGCAGAGTCAGAAGAACCTCGTGTATGAAGGATATGAAGAAACCAATCGCATGCAAGAAGTTTTTTTCCACAGCGTGGTACATGTGGTGACCGGTCTTGAAACATTGAAAAGAACAAAAAAATTAAAAAGAACAAAAGAAGCATTGGAATAAATGGACATAAACTAGAACTCCTTGCTACAGTTTTTCTTTGGCATTGTTTTTATGTCTCACAGAAGTGGATGTTTTCACAAAAAAAAACAAAAAAATGTTGCTAGGATAGAAAACTGAAGCTGAAAGAACAGGTTACAGGCTAAATAATCACCGGTAGTCGGCGGAGAGATGGAATGGGGTCTCTATATGGTAATGCGTAATGGATGCACGGTTAGGGTGAAGTGTGGTTGAATTTTTCTGGCTATTCTTATTATTCAAAGCAGTGATGCGTGTCAAATAAATCGACATTGTATCACCAATCGATCGTTTCTCCCTCCCCACCTCGTCATCGTCGTGTAAAACAAGTCTTATGTTCAACTATCGCTCGATCACCACCAAAGCAGGGGCTACGGCTCAAATCATCGGCTAAGAACAAAGAAGAAATCGAGATGAAACTAAAAAAGGAAAGCAGAAAGGAAACAGAAATACTGTAGCGTTGTACTGTAATTCTACTTATTATACCATTACCGTTGCTCATTACAGTATCTTCTTAACATCACTGTTACAACTTTCGGTTTTGTTTTTTGAATATCAAATCTCACTGTCCGACCTACCAACATTTTCAGTATAAACAGGAGAAGGAATTAAGCGAACACTATGAGTTAAGAGAATGAAAATCAGTTTTGAAAGTGTTCGTTTGTAAGCAAGGAATTCCATTGTATTGAGGAACCATTTATCCAAGATTGTTTTAAAGAACATTTACTAAGATGTATTTAATTTGAAGGATGACTTGGGATGAAGACAGCAGGTAACATGACAAAAGGCTTTTGCACTTTTTATTTTATGTAATCATTTACTACAAAATTTTTTTCACGTCTTCATGGTCATGAGCTACGATATGAGATATAAAAGTAGTTTGTGAAGAAAATCTAATACGGCTGGAGTGTGAGCGAAGTAGTGAGAAAAATGTAATGACGATGATGGGACCCAGTTGCTTCCGTTTCAAGCCAGCACAAAAAAACGCTTCTTCAAAATTCTGAAGCCTACCGAATCGTTTCTCTGGTTTCTCTACACTTTCTTATTTACAGATGTTATGATAACATTAAAATGAACCACGCTCTACTAATCTTTTAGTATTATATTCAAAAATATTTCTAAAACACTTCAGATTTCGTGGATTTCCAAGATTTGTTTCGTGACCACCTCAGGTAACGTCGGTAAAGCACGAAAGCGAGCTTAAAGTACTCCGTGTTTGACGTTTAATATTTTTTAACTACTTGCAATAGTAAAATAAATTTCATTACTAAACCCTCATCCATTCAACTACCTCTAAGCCTCTGCTGTATCCTAGGTAGTGGAGTTAATTAAGAACTACCTCGGTAAGATTGTTCCCCCTGAAAGGATGCTAGCCGCAGGAGAGGAATCCTTTCCCTGATCAGCACGGGTAGCTGTCTGTATGTGACGAAGACTCGAAAGGTCCTAATACGGTTATGCTGAATTTTCAAAGAAAACTATGAATAACCGGTTTTCAATATATCAATAAGGAAAAAATGGAGTAGTTTCCAGAACTACTGTCGAACCTACATTTGAACCTGACTAATGCGTGGATGACGGCTATACAAGATAACTGATTGACGCAAAGAAGGACTGAAATGAGCGTCACGTATGAGGACTGGCATTCTAAATGCTACGCTATATATTTTGACAACACAGTCGTTAAATTTCTAAGCACTCCTTCATTAGATGCTTGAACATTAATAAATCGACACATTAGATCTGCCAGTAGTAACGTACTCTAAGTCTATGTCTTTTGCCGATAAAATCTCAAGTGGACTTAAAGTAAGATAAGGGTTGTACTTCACCTGCGTAAAGGCCTTTACAATATACAAAGTGTCTCAACAGTTACTCTTTCACACTTTAATTTTGTTTTTTTTTCGTTGATGTAAGGTCCACTGAAACATCTTGTGAGGAATCTTCTTCGCATGGTTTGTATTCGCTTTGATACGGCCCTCGAGTGGGCAAGTTCGTCGGTCTGTGCGCCGGCCACCATCTGCTGGTCGAGCGTCATATTTGCGCTTGCGTTTGACATGACTACACGACGTGGAATACTGTAGAAGCTTAGCATGCATTACGATCGTTTGTATATATTGGTGTAGGTGATTCCAAGGCAAACAATAAATGAGCGGAATGGAAATGTTTTCGCGGGCCGGAGATTAATTCGCGTCGTCGCAGCACGTGCCGTGACTCAGCTGCTTGAGTCAACCAAGCAAAGCGTGAGCCTCACGCTTGAAGTACGACGATACCTACAACAACGACACGATAACGACGACGACGATGTGATGATGATGATGTAGAGGCAGATCATTGCATGGTTTGTATTCGCTTTGATATGGCCCTCGAGTGGGCAAGTTCGTCGGTCTGTGCGCCGGCCACCATCTGCTGGTCGAGCGTCATATTTGCGCTTGCGTTTGACATGACTACACGACGTGGAATACTGTAGAAGCTTAGCATGCATTACGATCGTTTGTATATATTGGTGTAGGTGATTCCAAGGCAAACAATAAATGAGCGGAATGGAAATGTTTTCGCGGGCCGGAGATTAATTCGCGTCGTCGCAGCACGTGCCGTGACTCAGCTGCTTGAGTCAACCAAGCAAAGCGTGAGCCTCACGCTTGAAGTACGACGATACCTACAACAACGACACGATAACGACGACGACGATGTGATGATGATGATGTAGAGGCAGATCATGATGACGATGGTGATGATGATGGCGACGATGATGATATATTGATGTAGCTGATTCCAAGACAAACAATAAATGAGCGAAACGATGACGGGATAACAAAAACCCGAAAAAGATTCGGGGAATGAGAGTTTATTGGTGAAGTTCGAACTTGTCGATGTAGATCAAGGTGCACGCATCATCTGGCTTCGACGACTTTTTCAGGTGTATGCAAACATTCTTTTCAATGAAAGCAAGTGGATAAAACCCTCTGCGTTGACCAACTGCTGTCTGCACCCGAATAACTCGACTCCATTCCTAGCATCGTAGAGGTGATTGAACACGTGTTTCGCCTATAAAATTTACGAGGAATATGATTTCTCAAGGCGGTCTAATTTCTCTTCCACATGAGAGTGGTACCAATCTCCCGGTCCCAGAAGAATGACGGGTTCGTGAGGCTGGGTGTGAGATCGAGTCAAGGACTAAGTGCGTATCTAGCAGCGATGACGCTATGTGTGCCGCCTATTATAAAATAGCGAATAAAAAGTGCTTAACGAACACTACAATTGAATTTTCAGCATTGTGTGAAAAGTTCAAAAAACTGCATCAACAAGAACACCTTCACAAGAAGATGTTACACTGTTAACATAGAAGCTGTTTTTTTAAATACCATATTACACAATGATACTGTCATATACGAAGAAGCGTCAGTAGAGGAAATGGCTCAGAATGACCGTAGAAGACCATGCAGTTGTCATCGCTGGCGGAAAAAAATTTTCAGCTGATAGAAGTCATCGTACATAGCAAACTGGATAGCAAACTAGGATAATAAGACCAATGCTTAACTTTCTAGTTAATGTTTATTATTTTTTCATTGGTGGGCATTATGTCCGAAAACTGTCTGAAAGAGCGATAAAGCAAGGGTTTCAGTGGTGCAATGGGTAACATGTGGCGTCGAAAAGGGTAATCGCAGGTTCAGAGCTCAGCTGGGGTTCTGAGTTTTGCATATATCCCTTCATCATTGCAATATGGCCAATATACATTTTCCTCTATATTTACGGTGCCTTATCGATATTGGAAAAAGGCAAACAATATGTCGCTAAGTCATCATTTTTAATTCCTAGGATCAACTTTCGATTAACGAGCAAGTCAGTGCTTTGTTCTTGAGCAGACACTAGGTTGTCAACAACAACATTCATTAAATATTAGTTAACGTGTGACGCAAGGTGGAGTGCCTCGTGATCAAGTGTGACATCGCGCCATACCTCAGGCCGATGTATTGAACTCAGCCAGGCACACTCCTCACCCATGTAAAACTCTATGCGCCCATATGGAACTATTTTCTTAACCTAGTGAGTGCCCATCATTGCTCTTGTAAGAAGTTGCATTCGGATAAAACTTTCTCTGGAAACCAATGAAAAAGAATCGATTTCTGGTGGTAAAAATGGAAGCTGTGCCTTACAGGAAGCTTATCACCAGTTCAGTGACTTTCGTTGAAGTTTCGGCATTACTAAGTGACAAGAACATATCAATATCTTGCAGCAATTTTCACGACCGATTTCCCGTTAACCTCGGCATTGATTGAGTAATTCCTTTCATTCTCCGAGGAAGTCGATACTGCCGAAACGTCAGGTTTATCGGAATAAGGAATAACGTAACACCTCGTTTTTGCTCAATATTGAGTACCGGTATCGCCAACAGTATTCATCCAATTCTTGTAAGACCTACAACTCAGCTCTGATAACTTAATTCCCAATAATCTTTTATTCTGGTTGTAAACAGTTCTAAACTGGAAAACATAGACTTTCGGCTTATTTGGCTTACTGAGATCAGCCTTGGTGTAAAGGGAAGTTTATGTCTATGATGATTTACAAACCGACCTAACTTGTGGTCTGCTTGTGTGCTGTGTTTCGACTTAAGAAAAGGGAAAGTGAAAACGGCTAGACTAAAATGGTAATAAATTGCGTGGAATAGAATAGTGAACTTTGACTGACATGTGATTCGTATCGCTTTGTTCCTAATCTGGCCAAAAACGGCGAATTCCCATGTGAGTCGGTGACGCTGATTCATAGTGTAATCGGGCATAAATGCGATTAATAATGACGAAACTGAATGAGTGTGAACAAAAAATAGCTTGGCAGTATCTGCCAGCACTCAATCACTAGTGACAAATCGCACTATTTATCTGATTCACTCCATTATTCAACAAAACCCTTCCTCATAGTCTGCAGACTCGACGTGGCTGCTAAGGATGTTCTTGGATGTCGAACAGCGATTTACAGCGGAGAATTAGCCCTTCCCTCCAAGCGATAAAGGAGCTCGATTTTCTAACCGAAAGCCGAGATTACAGTAGGCCAGTGCCCAAAATCAGTATCCTGGTAACGACATACTCATTAACTGATGAATGGCAGTGATCTAAGAATGTGCTACCACAGGTGTCCAGGATCTCGAAAACAAAATTCCTGCATGACCAGGAAGCAGTAAATTACCAGTCAAGTAGTAATTGTACTTGAGTTCGCACTATTCTCATGAAGACAGTCTATTCAAGTATTCAAGCGAGTATTAAGTAAAGTAACCAAGTAGTACTAGGAAGTACTCACTCATTGGTGACAGTTGTATCATTCGGTTCGATTTCTTCCGTTATTCACCAGAAGATGGCCAGTAAATTTTTTATATGAGAAACAATTAATTACTCACTAATTGTTGACATACCATTTGTACTCTTTGCAAGTGTTTATCAGTACGGGTATGCAACTGAAAGTTCGCCTTCAAATTTGTGTGGTACGGACAAAGATGACAGCGAAACACTCCGCTGCTCATCGAAATGTCACCGTGTGATGGACTTGAGCGGTCCTGTAACGAAGACTGCAAAATTACTGCAATATTGATTTTCTTACTTATTGAATGAAAATACTTAAAAATAATCTCGCGTCAATGACGTAGGAAAAGGTTTTGTCACATGGTTTTGTTTAACGAGAGCTAACATTGAGATAATCCCAGTTGATACTTTAAAAGAAACAACTGTCAAATGGTTGCCGTAGAAAGGAAAACTGAGTCCATTTTTTGTCATAGTGGCCCATTATGGAAGACATGAATCTTTCTCACATGCAAGATCCGGAGCTGATAACTCGCTTAGTTACGTGAACCGTCCAAGAATGTTAATAAAGAATGAACCAAAACAATCATAAGTGTTTCTTCGAGAACACTGATAAATACAGAAGACGAATTCGTTGTTTTCTTGTTCAGCAATCGCGAAGTTGCTATACATCAGCCATATGCGACTATAATCAGCTGTTCTAACTTTCCTCACTGGAAGTCATGTAAAAAATCGGCTCTGAAGAAGGCGATACTGCCGAAACGTCAGCTACTGTTGTGTTGTATTGTGTTGTGTGTTTTTCTATGGAAGTAAATGTATGCTGTATAACAACCTCGCGATTGCTGAACAAGAAAACTACGCATTCATATTCCAATGCCGAAGTTAACAGAAAGTCGATCCTGGGAGCAGAAGATGGATTCTTTGTTTCTCCTGCGTCGGATTAGCTTAGACCTTCCTTATGTATGTAATCATAGACATTCATATGGGAGTGCCAGCAAGAATATAGATCGTATCATGAACGCCAACTCGGCCAACAGGCTGTAATCAACCAACTCGGTTGTCGTAAATCGGATACAGTCCAGGATCGCCTCCAACAAAGATTCCGTAATACTCTAGCAAACTTGAACAAGCTACTAGCCATCGGTAAATCAAGCCTTTAAGGCAATGTTAGCCCACTACGTAATTAATCAATAAAAATTCTAAAAAAAAGAACTTAAACCAAGACCGTGATACTTTTCCTGTCGTTCGAGCCAACGGAACCTACTAAGTGGTTCTTGATCACGAAAACAAGTTAACCTTATAGTGCTTTAGTGACTCATTGGTTAATCGGATTACAAGCGGTAAAGATAGACGTAGAAAATGTTAACGATGGAAGAAAACTGCAGTGCTGATAAAGGTTACTTACATAAAAGGGTGTACTAGCAAATGAGGCAAGCCTACTCTGTTCTTCTGGAAGTTGCTTAGGGGCATTTCTATGGTTCCCACGAAATCTCCGATGAAGAACACTGTAGACCACAACGGTAAAAATGCAAACCGTCCACAACAGGAAAGACAAGAAAGTTTTAAATTTGCTTATTTCTTTGCTAATAACTTCCATTTCACTTAAAAACGCCGCTTCAGTAACGACATCAGTCTTTATAAGTCAGGCTGCACGGTTGCACATGAGAGATCTATCTTTTTCGTCGACTGCCCCAAGCTTAAGTGTATGATACTTAAATTCGGAAGCACAAATCAGAGCAAGCTTACAATAACCGTAGAGATCGGTGGTCAACCTATGATTATCTCCTCGCCACGAATTGCAAATGACAAGCACCATACTAAAGGTACTTCGTCTTTTTTGAAGAAGGCAGAACATAGTGAGTAGCTTTGGTGAGTGGCAGAAACGAAGGGAATTCACTGTTGACCATCTGAGTTTGTCGATGAATAAACGGGTCTACGTGTGACAACAGACTAAATTTTTTAAAATAAGCCATGGAAAGACAAATGGTGGACACGAACTTTTTCTAGAACTTTTTTCGTGCTATGAACATAATAATGTTTTAAAATAAACATGATCACCTTATCTGCATGTGCGATCATCTCTTCCAAATCATCGCTAGAGAAGCAACCACAGACAACACAAACTAGTGAATGATCGTCATCTGATGGAGGTGATCGTGTTGGTGGACAAGATAAAGACGCTGCAACAACATTATTCAAGTGGAAAGCAATAGCTGAAATTAACAAGTGTATTCTACTGTGTGTAGCACATGCGGCACAGTGTTCGGAGGTGCACTGCAACACACGTGGAATCGGTCTCTGCCCCTGGCCCTTCAAGCCCGCCATCTTTTCGGGGTCGGCAAATTGGCACTAGACTTGTCTGGGAGGATATCAGCACTAGCTCGATAGATCCGTAGGCCACCGCGAGCCATTGTCTGTGTTTAAAACAACCACGAATTGAGCAATGTAGAAGCTGATATGTAAGCTGCTGATCACTTAAGGATTTCACCAAAAAACAGGATTGTGCTTGTTAGTGTAAACGCTTTTGATCGAACTTCATTTTCCCACTAAATAAATTGCCTTAATAAGTAAAGAATTTTTTGAATAATTGAAAAAACTTGAAATGAGACTCACCGATGCCACTAGGTAATTCTTGGACAGCATGAAGATGTTTGTCGCTTTGCATATGAATGCTTAAGTTACCCTTCGTCGTAGTGCTGTACTTACATAGCTCGCACCTAAACGTCGAAACATCTGCATTCAGTTTCTTCCAGTTTTTATAAAACATCGATAGGCAATTTTCGTCGTTTTGAAGTATGAATACTGGTATTTGACTAAAATGTATCCTAATGTTGGAAAACACTCTTCTGACCTGCCTCATCCTATCAACTAATCATTTCATCATTTTTTGCTTCACTTAAGAAAAAATAAGCGCAATTTTGGAAGTTCATCAAGTCTAACCAGTTTATAACGTTCATCTTTCAAAGTGTGATGGATCTGCTTGGTCTCGATTCAAAGAGAATACATAACCAATATGTATTTTTTCTTTGATGAGCTTACACGAGGTTGATAATAATTTTTATTATCGGCTAACGTTTCGACGTCTTCGTCTTCATCAGAGCCGATGATCCGAGTCGATGGTCCACGCTTGTTATTCGAATACAAAACCTTGCCAATTTAAATATGTTACATTCTGTTATTTTTAGGAAACATGCAAGCCCTAGAGACTCCAGTTTGTTTTCTGAAGCATAGTATAAGTTACAGGTCATTTCGATCACATGCAATGTCAATGCATATTACTTTGGTCAGACTTCAGCCAATCTACTGATATGACAAAATGTTTGTATAAGCAGCAATAACAAGATGAACTAGAAGCATTATATGAACATCTTTCAGTAAGAATGTTTAGTTCGCCTTTAGAATGTCAAGAGCTCTATGTTTTCAGCCAAAAATAGGCCAACTGTGCAAACGACCGTGCTGCATCAGTTTTCATTCGAAGTAGTCCAACAACGAAATCAATCAATTTATCGATTAGTCGATAAGACACTGCAATCCACTAGCCTGTATGGTTTATATCCACATGAATAGCTTTCGCCTCGAGCAAGTTTCGGATGTACACGATTTTCAGCACAGTATCCACATTTCACCTGGGAAAATTTGAATATTGATAACTTAGTAGTGCAGGTGAAAATCCTCTTAAATTTCAGTAAATGGAATATTTAAACTAATAGTTGAAAAATTTCTTTTCAACTACGACCCAGTTATCCATCACTACCTAAGTTGTGATACCACACTGAAGACACCCGCTGCCTCCACTATCAGAACTAATCAGACCAATCGATAGATCCTAACAGTCAGCAACTCGTACCTTTACCGTTGAGATATACAGCTTAAGAATAAGAAAGGCAAAACCAAATATTTCCTAAACTAGAATTGGACGCTTCCATACAACTATCAAAATCAAGTACTCATTTTCGTTTTTCAAACTTCACAGAAAATGAAGAGGGTTCTAAAACGATAATCGTTACATTAAACTAGTTCGAACATCGTATCGCTTGTTCTTTTTTGTAGTCTTTTTGTGGAATAAAACGCCCTTTGTTAACCCATCATTGTTGTCAAACGTTTTAAAAGTTTGTGATACTTTTTTTTTTTAAATATGACCCGTCTTCACGTCCACCGTGCGGATCCCAGCACTTCTCGCATTCGATTCGTTTCCTCGCATCCATTGTCTACCACGAAGATCTTCCAACGTTTACATGTTTCTTCGGGCACTGCTTGAGGATTTTCATTTCACTTTAAATGCCGTGGATTACTAGTGGAGCAATTCTTCCTGGAGATCCTGTGTTAGCCATGTTGGAGCGTTCACAATTAGATTGCAGAGAGTGGCTTTTTTCCCAAACAAGTCCGGTACCAATTTCCCGACTCCGGATGAATGAGAGGTTTGGTTGGCTCGCAGCGGAATCGAACTAGCACCATGCTCATAATGATGGGGATCAGTACAACTCTGCTATCTGCCACATCGTGTTGTTTTATACTGTTGTCTCCTGTTTAAATCTCATGTTTTAAAAACAATACAATTACAAGCTTAGAGAAACTAAAAATAAATAAAACTTATGTTAAACTTCATTCTTACCTCACCATCTGAATGTTTTTCTTTCATATGAATTTCTAACGTCTCCTGATACTTGTAGTGCCAATTGCACTTTGGACATTTTAGTGTTTTCGAAGAGTTTCTGGAACTATGCTCGATAAGAAAAGCGGACAAAAGTGATAAATATACATGGCGATTTTGGATTGCTTCACTCCAGAGAAACGACGCGGACAAACTTGTCTGCGTTTGTTACACAACTTCTTATGTTAAATGGTATTTTCTATTTTTGTGAGTTTAAAATCGTATAGTTCATTGAAAACCGCTACAAGTTCTTTTAAACAATGACTTCGTTATCTGAAAAAACCTAGTCTGAAAAGTAGAACCGTGGATCTTCTAATCCAGGTGGTCGTTACGACTCGCTTGAGTTTCATGAAAAAACACGTTCAGACCTTAGCGCTGCAATGCATCCGAAGTCGTTGTACATCGATAGATCGACTCCCATGGAAAATTTTGTGGACATATCTACTGATGACGCCGTGTCGTGCATTTCAACGCCTCCGCTTAAAAGTCGTTCCAAATGAGCTTTAGGTGAGTCGGACGAACCTGCAGATGGTCAGCATGCAATGAAAACAAATTGTCCTTATAGTTTTAAAAATGATAAAGATTTAATAATTAAGGCTAGCTTCAGCACTCTAAAAATAATCTACCACTCTTTGCTGTCATATGAGTTATTTTCTGCAACTACTTCGTCGTAAGAAGCGATAGATCTCCAGATATAGGATAGGAGGTGAACGAGGAGCATACGACTTGACTAAGACCTACTTTTCTTGCAAATTAATGTAGGACAAATGCCTTATCTATGGACAAACAGAACAATATATAATTTCACTACACACGTGATCGCAAGACATTATAACAGCTACCATAAGTAGGTCCCATATCACAGCCTAGGAGACTTCGTCAAGCTGTTTGTAGTACACTTAGTAATGCCTGTAACCTAGAACGACCTCCGTTGCTACACAGTTGGATAGGGGATGCGCGAGAAAACTGCTAAGGCCACAAAGGATTTTTAGACTGCTAAGTTTTTAATGGGCTACGTTTACGGTCCATGCTTACAAATTGTGTATGCTAGCATCGAATTCCTCAGCTGTGGGTATAATCACGAAACCTAACAAGGCTGAAGATGATGTCCGATCGTACAATGCTCAATAAGCACCGTCTTTAATAACAGAGGAACTGTTTCTAGAAATACAAAAATACGGGACGGTAGAAATTGGCAGATATAGTGTCTTTATTAAGACACTTTTAGCAATAAGAATCCTTAGAGGAATTAACAGTCGAGAGACTAAGCTGTTACAATCTCAACCGTTTTTGTTTACTGCCTACTCTTTTTAATGGCAGGGTATATTGCGAAATATAACTTTAATGAAGCTGAGATATTTGCAAAACTCTGGACCGCAGGTGTCTATGGTGGGGAACGAACGCGCTATTATCCTTTCCGGGGAGTAACGCGCTCACCGAAACGAAGGACCCGCATGGTGCGCATGGTGTCCATAGGTGTATGGAGTAAAAAAACTAGTTATAATCAAGGTGAAGCAACGACCTAGGTTGGTGGGGTAGATGACACAGGACCCCTTGGTAAGTATAATCGCTTGTTCGAAGCCCATCTGTGGTTCCATTATTATTATTATTATTATTAT